>OZ012636.1:0-69567 GCA_963942525.1 Ptychoptera contaminata
TGTCCGGCTGCTTCGGTAATCCATTAAACATCAATGTAGATCATTGGCGTACTCACACCAACATTATCTTGCCCTTAAGATACCTAAAATAATAAAAAAAAACTCAATTAAATCATAAGTGACATTACATATGCATAAACATACCATCATGTCATTAAAAATTAACTTAAGATGCTCAGGAAATCCATAAAACACCACCCAACGGCATTAACATACCCACAATTAGGTCTGTGGTACACTAGAATACTGTCCGGCTGCTTCGGTAATCCATTAAACATCAATGTAGATCATTGGCGTACTCACACCAACATTATCTTGCCCTTAAGATACCTAAAATAATAAAAAAAAACTCAATTAAATCATAAGTGACATTACATATGCATAAACATACCATCATGTCATTAAAAATTAACTTAAGATGCTCAGGAAATCCATAAAACACCACCCAACGGCATTAACATACCCACAATTAGGTCTGTGGTACATAGAATACTGTCCGGCTGCTTCGGTAATCCATTAAACATCAATGTAGATCATTGGCGTACTCACACCAACATTATCTTGCCCTTAAGATACCTAAAATAATAAAAAAAAACTCAATTAAATCATAAGTGACATTACATATGCATAAACATACCATCATGTCATTAAAAATTAACTTAAGATGCTCAGGAAATCCATAAAACACCACCCAACGGCATTAACATACCCACAATTAGGTCTGTGGTACATAGAATACTGTCCGGCTGCTTCGGTAATCCATTAAACATCAATGTAGATCATTGGCGTACTCACACCAACATTATCTTGCCCTTAAGATACCTAAAATAATAAAAAAAAACTCAATTAAATCATAAGTGACATTACATATGCATAAACATACCATCATGTCATTAAAAATTAACTTAAGATGCTCAGGAAATCCATAAAACACCACCCAACGGCATTAACATACCCACAATTAGGTCTGTGGTACATAGAATACTGTCCGGCTGCTTCGGTAATCCATTAAACATCAATGTAGATCATTGGCGTACTCACACCAACATTATCTTGCCCTTAAGATACCTAAAATAATAAAAAAAAACTCAATTAAATCATAAGTGACATTACATATGCATAAACATACCATCATGTCATTAAAAATTAACTTAAGATGCTCAGGAAATCCATAAAACACCACCCAACGGCATTAACATACCCACAATTAGGTCTGTGGTACATAGAATACTGTCCGGCTGCTTCGGTAATCCATTAAACATCAATGTAGATCATTGGCGTACTCACACCAACATTATCTTGCCCTTAAGATACCTAAAATAATAAAAAAAAACTCAATTAAATCATAAGTGACATTACATATGCATAAACATACCATCATGTCATTAAAAATTAACTTAAGATGCTCAGGAAATCCATAAAACACCACCCAACGGCATTAACATACCCACAATTAGGTCTGTGGTACATAGAATACTGTCCGGCTGCTTCGGTAATCCATTAAACATCAATGTAGATCATTGGCGTACTCACACCAACATTATCTTGCCCTTAAGATACCTAAAATAATAAAAAAAAACTCAATTAAATCATAAGTGACATTACATATGCATAAACATACCATCATGTCATTAAAAATTAACTTAAGATGCTCAGGAAATCCATAAAACACCACCCAACGGCATTAACATACCCACAATTAGGTCTGTGGTACATAGAATACTGTCCGGCTGCTTCGGTAATCCATTAAACATCAATGTAGATCATTGGCGTACTCACACCAACATTATCTTGCCCTTAAGATACCTAAAATAATAAAAAAAAACTCAATTAAATCATAAGTGACATTACATATGCATAAACATACCATCATGTCATTAAAAATTAACTTAAGATGCTCAGGAAATCCATAAAACACCACCCAACGGCATTAACATACCCACAATTAGGTCTGTGGTACATAGAATACTGTCCGGCTGCTTCGGTAATCCATTAAACATCAATGTAGATCATTGGCGTACTCACACCAACATTATCTTGCCCTTAAGATACCTAAAATAATAAAAAAAAACTCAATTAAATCATAAGTGACATTACATATGCATAAACATACCATCATGTCATTAAAAATTAACTTAAGATGCTCAGGAAATCCATAAAACACCACCCAACGGCATTAACATACCCACAATTAGGTCTGTGGTACATAGAATACTGTCCGGCTGCTTCGGTAATCCATTAAACATCAATGTAGATCATTGGCGTACTCACACCAACATTATCTTGCCCTTAAGATACCTAAAATAATAAAAAAAAACTCAATTAAATCATAAGTGACATTACATATGCATAAACATACCATCATGTCATTAAAAATTAACTTAAGATGCTCAGGAAATCCATAAAACACCACCCAACGGCATTAACATACCCACAATTAGGTCTGTGGTACATAGAATACTGTCCGGCTGCTTCGGTAATCCATTAAACATCAATGTAGATCATTGGCGTACTCACACCAACATTATCTTGCCCTTAAGATACCTAAAATAATAAAAAAAAACTCAATTAAATCATAAGTGACATTACATATGCATAAACATACCATCATGTCATTAAAAATTAACTTAAGATGCTCAGGAAATCCATAAAACACCACCCAACGGCATTAACATACCCACAATTAGGTCTGTGGTACATAGAATACTGTCCGGCTGCTTCGGTAATCCATTAAACATCAATGTAGATCATTGGCGTACTCACACCAACATTATCTTGCCCTTAAGATACCTAAAATAATAAAAAAAAACTCAATTAAATCATAAGTGACATTACATATGCATAAACATACCATCATGTCATTAAAAATTAACTTAAGATGCTCAGGAAATCCATAAAACACCACCCAACGGCATTAACATACCCACAATTAGGTCTGTGGTACATAGAATACTGTCCGGCTGCTTCGGTAATCCATTAAACATCAATGTAGATCATTGGCGTACTCACACCAACATTATCTTGCCCTTAAGATACCTAAAATAATAAAAAAAAACTCAATTAAATCATAAGTGACATTACATATGCATAAACATACCATCATGTCATTAAAAATTAACTTAAGATGCTCAGGAAATCCATAAAACACCACCCAACGGCATTAACATACCCACAATTAGGTCTGTGGTACATAGAATACTGTCCGGCTGCTTCGGTAATCCATTAAACATCAATGTAGATCATTGGCGTACTCACACCAACATTATCTTGCCCTTAAGATACCTAAAATAATAAAAAAAAACTCAATTAAATCATAAGTGACATTACATATGCATAAACATACCATCATGTCATTAAAAATTAACTTAAGATGCTCAGGAAATCCATAAAACACCACCCAACGGCATTAACATACCCACAATTAGGTCTGTGGTACATAGAATACTGTCCGGCTGCTTCGGTAATCCATTAAACATCAATGTAGATCATTGGCGTACTCACACCAACATTATCTTGCCCTTAAGATACCTAAAATAATAAAAAAAAACTCAATTAAATCATAAGTGACATTACATATGCATAAACATACCATCATGTCATTAAAAATTAACTTAAGATGCTCAGGAAATCCATAAAACACCACCCAACGGCATTAACATACCCACAATTAGGTCTGTGGTACATAGAATACTGTCCGGCTGCTTCGGTAATCCATTAAACATCAATGTAGATCATTGGCGTACTCACACCAACATTATCTTGCCCTTAAGATACCTAAAATAATAAAAAAAAACTCAATTAAATCATAAGTGACATTACATATGCATAAACATACCATCATGTCATTAAAAATTAACTTAAGATGCTCAGGAAATCCATAAAACACCACCCAACGGCATTAACATACCCACAATTAGGTCTGTGGTACATAGAATACTGTCCGGCTGCTTCGGTAATCCATTAAACATCAATGTAGATCATTGGCGTACTCACACCAACATTATCTTGCCCTTAAGATACCTAAAATAATAAAAAAAAACTCAATTAAATCATAAGTGACATTACATATGCATAAACATACCATCATGTCATTAAAAATTAACTTAAGATGCTCAGGAAATCCATAAAACACCACCCAACGGCATTAACATACCCACAATTAGGTCTGTGGTACATAGAATACTGTCCGGCTGCTTCGGTAATCCATTAAACATCAATGTAGATCATTGGCGTACTCACACCAACATTATCTTGCCCTTAAGATACCTAAAATAATAAAAAAAAACTCAATTAAATCATAAGTGACATTACATATGCATAAACATACCATCATGTCATTAAAAATTAACTTAAGATGCTCAGGAAATCCATAAAACACCACCCAACGGCATTAACATACCCACAATTAGGTCTGTGGTACATAGAATACTGTCCGGCTGCTTCGGTAATCCATTAAACATCAATGTAGATCATTGGCGTACTCACACCAACATTATCTTGCCCTTAAGATACCTAAAATAATAAAAAAAAACTCAATTAAATCATAAGTGACATTACATATGCATAAACATACCATCATGTCATTAAAAATTAACTTAAGATGCTCAGGAAATCCATAAAACACCACCCAACGGCATTAACATACCCACAATTAGGTCTGTGGTACATAGAATACTGTCCGGCTGCTTCGGTAATCCATTAAACATCAATGTAGATCATTGGCGTACTCACACCAACATTATCTTGCCCTTAAGATACCTAAAATAATAAAAAAAAACTCAATTAAATCATAAGTGACATTACATATGCATAAACATACCATCATGTCATTAAAAATTAACTTAAGATGCTCAGGAAATCCATAAAACACCACCCAACGGCATTAACATACCCACAATTAGGTCTGTGGTACATAGAATACTGTCCGGCTGCTTCGGTAATCCATTAAACATCAATGTAGATCATTGGCGTACTCACACCAACATTATCTTGCCCTTAAGATACCTAAAATAATAAAAAAAAACTCAATTAAATCATAAGTGACATTACATATGCATAAACATACCATCATGTCATTAAAAATTAACTTAAGATGCTCAGGAAATCCATAAAACACCACCCAACGGCATTAACATACCCACAATTAGGTCTGTGGTACATAGAATACTGTCCGGCTGCTTCGGTAATCCATTAAACATCAATGTAGATCATTGGCGTACTCACACCAACATTATCTTGCCCTTAAGATACCTAAAATAATAAAAAAAAACTCAATTAAATCATAAGTGACATTACATATGCATAAACATACCATCATGTCATTAAAAATTAACTTAAGATGCTCAGGAAATCCATAAAACACCACCCAACGGCATTAACATACCCACAATTAGGTCTGTGGTACATAGAATACTGTCCGGCTGCTTCGGTAATCCATTAAACATCAATGTAGATCATTGGCGTACTCACACCAACATTATCTTGCCCTTAAGATACCTAAAATAATAAAAAAAAACTCAATTAAATCATAAGTGACATTACATATGCATAAACATACCATCATGTCATTAAAAATTAACTTAAGATGCTCAGGAAATCCATAAAACACCACCCAACGGCATTAACATACCCACAATTAGGTCTGTGGTACATAGAATACTGTCCGGCTGCTTCGGTAATCCATTAAACATCAATGTAGATCATTGGCGTACTCACACCAACATTATCTTGCCCTTAAGATACCTAAAATAATAAAAAAAAACTCAATTAAATCATAAGTGACATTACATATGCATAAACATACCATCATGTCATTAAAAATTAACTTAAGATGCTCAGGAAATCCATAAAACACCACCCAACGGCATTAACATACCCACAATTAGGTCTGTGGTACATAGAATACTGTCCGGCTGCTTCGGTAATCCATTAAACATCAATGTAGATCATTGGCGTACTCACACCAACATTATCTTGCCCTTAAGATACCTAAAATAATAAAAAAAAACTCAATTAAATCATAAGTGACATTACATATGCATAAACATACCATCATGTCATTAAAAATTAACTTAAGATGCTCAGGAAATCCATAAAACACCACCCAACGGCATTAACATACCCACAATTAGGTCTGTGGTACATAGAATACTGTCCGGCTGCTTCGGTAATCCATTAAACATCAATGTAGATCATTGGCGTACTCACACCAACATTATCTTGCCCTTAAGATACCTAAAATAATAAAAAAAAACTCAATTAAATCATAAGTGACATTACATATGCATAAACATACCATCATGTCATTAAAAATTAACTTAAGATGCTCAGGAAATCCATAAAACACCACCCAACGGCATTAACATACCCACAATTAGGTCTGTGGTACATAGAATACTGTCCGGCTGCTTCGGTAATCCATTAAACATCAATGTAGATCATTGGCGTACTCACACCAACATTATCTTGCCCTTAAGATACCTAAAATAATAAAAAAAAACTCAATTAAATCATAAGTGACATTACATATGCATAAACATACCATCATGTCATTAAAAATTAACTTAAGATGCTCAGGAAATCCATAAAACACCACCCAACGGCATTAACATACCCACAATTAGGTCTGTGGTACATAGAATACTGTCCGGCTGCTTCGGTAATCCATTAAACATCAATGTAGATCATTGGCGTACTCACACCAACATTATCTTGCCCTTAAGATACCTAAAATAATAAAAAAAAACTCAATTAAATCATAAGTGACATTACATATGCATAAACATACCATCATGTCATTAAAAATTAACTTAAGATGCTCAGGAAATCCATAAAACACCACCCAACGGCATTAACATACCCACAATTAGGTCTGTGGTACATAGAATACTGTCCGGCTGCTTCGGTAATCCATTAAACATCAATGTAGATCATTGGCGTACTCACACCAACATTATCTTGCCCTTAAGATACCTAAAATAATAAAAAAAAACTCAATTAAATCATAAGTGACATTACATATGCATAAACATACCATCATGTCATTAAAAATTAACTTAAGATGCTCAGGAAATCCATAAAACACCACCCAACGGCATTAACATACCCACAATTAGGTCTGTGGTACATAGAATACTGTCCGGCTGCTTCGGTAATCCATTAAACATCAATGTAGATCATTGGCGTACTCACACCAACATTATCTTGCCCTTAAGATACCTAAAATAATAAAAAAAAACTCAATTAAATCATAAGTGACATTACATATGCATAAACATACCATCATGTCATTAAAAATTAACTTAAGATGCTCAGGAAATCCATAAAACACCACCCAACGGCATTAACATACCCACAATTAGGTCTGTGGTACATAGAATACTGTCCGGCTGCTTCGGTAATCCATTAAACATCAATGTAGATCATTGGCGTACTCACACCAACATTATCTTGCCCTTAAGATACCTAAAATAATAAAAAAAAACTCAATTAAATCATAAGTGACATTACATATGCATAAACATACCATCATGTCATTAAAAATTAACTTAAGATGCTCAGGAAATCCATAAAACACCACCCAACGGCATTAACATACCCACAATTAGGTCTGTGGTACATAGAATACTGTCCGGCTGCTTCGGTAATCCATTAAACATCAATGTAGATCATTGGCGTACTCACACCAACATTATCTTGCCCTTAAGATACCTAAAATAATAAAAAAAAACTCAATTAAATCATAAGTGACATTACATATGCATAAACATACCATCATGTCATTAAAAATTAACTTAAGATGCTCAGGAAATCCATAAAACACCACCCAACGGCATTAACATACCCACAATTAGGTCTGTGGTACATAGAATACTGTCCGGCTGCTTCGGTAATCCATTAAACATCAATGTAGATCATTGGCGTACTCACACCAACATTATCTTGCCCTTAAGATACCTAAAATAATAAAAAAAAACTCAATTAAATCATAAGTGACATTACATATGCATAAACATACCATCATGTCATTAAAAATTAACTTAAGATGCTCAGGAAATCCATAAAACACCACCCAACGGCATTAACATACCCACAATTAGGTCTGTGGTACATAGAATACTGTCCGGCTGCTTCGGTAATCCATTAAACATCAATGTAGATCATTGGCGTACTCACACCAACATTATCTTGCCCTTAAGATACCTAAAATAATAAAAAAAAACTCAATTAAATCATAAGTGACATTACATATGCATAAACATACCATCATGTCATTAAAAATTAACTTAAGATGCTCAGGAAATCCATAAAACACCACCCAACGGCATTAACATACCCACAATTAGGTCTGTGGTACATAGAATACTGTCCGGCTGCTTCGGTAATCCATTAAACATCAATGTAGATCATTGGCGTACTCACACCAACATTATCTTGCCCTTAAGATACCTAAAATAATAAAAAAAAACTCAATTAAATCATAAGTGACATTACATATGCATAAACATACCATCATGTCATTAAAAATTAACTTAAGATGCTCAGGAAATCCATAAAACACCACCCAACGGCATTAACATACCCACAATTAGGTCTGTGGTACATAGAATACTGTCCGGCTGCTTCGGTAATCCATTAAACATCAATGTAGATCATTGGCGTACTCACACCAACATTATCTTGCCCTTAAGATACCTAAAATAATAAAAAAAAACTCAATTAAATCATAAGTGACATTACATATGCATAAACATACCATCATGTCATTAAAAATTAACTTAAGATGCTCAGGAAATCCATAAAACACCACCCAACGGCATTAACATACCCACAATTAGGTCTGTGGTACATAGAATACTGTCCGGCTGCTTCGGTAATCCATTAAACATCAATGTAGATCATTGGCGTACTCACACCAACATTATCTTGCCCTTAAGATACCTAAAATAATAAAAAAAAACTCAATTAAATCATAAGTGACATTACATATGCATAAACATACCATCATGTCATTAAAAATTAACTTAAGATGCTCAGGAAATCCATAAAACACCACCCAACGGCATTAACATACCCACAATTAGGTCTGTGGTACATAGAATACTGTCCGGCTGCTTCGGTAATCCATTAAACATCAATGTAGATCATTGGCGTACTCACACCAACATTATCTTGCCCTTAAGATACCTAAAATAATAAAAAAAAACTCAATTAAATCATAAGTGACATTACATATGCATAAACATACCATCATGTCATTAAAAATTAACTTAAGATGCTCAGGAAATCCATAAAACACCACCCAACGGCATTAACATACCCACAATTAGGTCTGTGGTACATAGAATACTGTCCGGCTGCTTCGGTAATCCATTAAACATCAATGTAGATCATTGGCGTACTCACACCAACATTATCTTGCCCTTAAGATACCTAAAATAATAAAAAAAAACTCAATTAAATCATAAGTGACATTACATATGCATAAACATACCATCATGTCATTAAAAATTAACTTAAGATGCTCAGGAAATCCATAAAACACCACCCAACGGCATTAACATACCCACAATTAGGTCTGTGGTACATAGAATACTGTCCGGCTGCTTCGGTAATCCATTAAACATCAATGTAGATCATTGGCGTACTCACACCAACATTATCTTGCCCTTAAGATACCTAAAATAATAAAAAAAAACTCAATTAAATCATAAGTGACATTACATATGCATAAACATACCATCATGTCATTAAAAATTAACTTAAGATGCTCAGGAAATCCATAAAACACCACCCAACGGCATTAACATACCCACAATTAGGTCTGTGGTACATAGAATACTGTCCGGCTGCTTCGGTAATCCATTAAACATCAATGTAGATCATTGGCGTACTCACACCAACATTATCTTGCCCTTAAGATACCTAAAATAATAAAAAAAAACTCAATTAAATCATAAGTGACATTACATATGCATAAACATACCATCATGTCATTAAAAATTAACTTAAGATGCTCAGGAAATCCATAAAACACCATCCAACGGCATTAACATACCCACAATTAGGTCTGTGGTACATAGAATACTGTCCGGCTGCTTCGGTAATCCATTAAACATCAATGTAGATCATTGGCGTACTCACACCAACATTATCTTGCCCTTAAGATACCTAAAATAATAAAAAAAAACTCAATTAAATCATAAGTGACATTACATATGCATAAACATACCATCATGTCATTAAAAATTAACTTAAGATGCTCAGGAAATCCATAAAACACCACCCAACGGCATTAACATACCCACAATTAGGTCTGTGGTACATAGAATACTGTCCGGCTGCTTCGGTAATCCATTAAACATCAATGTAGATCATTGGCGTACTCACACCAACATTATCTTGCCCTTAAGATACCTAAAATAATAAAAAAAAACTCAATTAAATCATAAGTGACATTACATATGCATAAACATACCATCATGTCATTAAAAATTAACTTAAGATGCTCAGGAAATCCATAAAACACCACCCAACGGCATTAACATACCCACAATTAGGTCTGTGGTACATAGAATACTGTCCGGCTGCTTCGGTAATCCATTAAACATCAATGTAGATCATTGGCGTACTCACACCAACATTATCTTGCCCTTAAGATACCTAAAATAATAAAAAAAAACTCAATTAAATCATAAGTGACATTACATATGCATAAACATACCATCATGTCATTAAAAATTAACTTAAGATGCTCAGGAAATCCATAAAACACCACCCAACGGCATTAACATACCCACAATTAGGTCTGTGGTACATAGAATACTGTCCGGCTGCTTCGGTAATCCATTAAACATCAATGTAGATCATTGGCGTACTCACACCAACATTATCTTGCCCTTAAGATACCTAAAATAATAAAAAAAAACTCAATTAAATCATAAGTGACATTACATATGCATAAACATACCATCATGTCATTAAAAATTAACTTAAGATGCTCAGGAAATCCATAAAACACCACCCAACGGCATTAACATACCCACAATTAGGTCTGTGGTACATAGAATACTGTCCGGCTGCTTCGGTAATCCATTAAACATCAATGTAGATCATTGGCGTACTCACACCAACATTATCTTGCCCTTAAGATACCTAAAATAATAAAAAAAAACTCAATTAAATCATAAGTGACATTACATATGCATAAACATACCATCATGTCATTAAAAATTAACTTAAGATGCTCAGGAAATCCATAAAACACCACCCAACGGCATTAACATACCCACAATTAGGTCTGTGGTACATAGAATACTGTCCGGCTGCTTCGGTAATCCATTAAACATCAATGTAGATCATTGGCGTACTCACACCAACATTATCTTGCCCTTAAGATACCTAAAATAATAAAAAAAAACTCAATTAAATCATAAGTGACATTACATATGCATAAACATACCATCATGTCATTAAAAATTAACTTAAGATGCTCAGGAAATCCATAAAACACCACCCAACGGCATTAACATACCCACAATTAGGTCTGTGGTACATAGAATACTGTCCGGCTGCTTCGGTAATCCATTAAACATCAATGTAGATCATTGGCGTACTCACACCAACATTATCTTGCCCTTAAGATACCTAAAATAATAAAAAAAAACTCAATTAAATCATAAGTGACATTACATATGCATAAACATACCATCATGTCATTAAAAATTAACTTAAGATGCTCAGGAAATCCATAAAACACCACCCAACGGCATTAACATACCCACAATTAGGTCTGTGGTACATAGAATACTGTCCGGCTGCTTCGGTAATCCATTAAACATCAATGTAGATCATTGGCGTACTCACACCAACATTATCTTGCCCTTAAGATACCTAAAATAATAAAAAAAAACTCAATTAAATCATAAGTGACATTACATATGCATAAACATACCATCATGTCATTAAAAATTAACTTAAGATGCTCAGGAAATCCATAAAACACCACCCAACGGCATTAACATACCCACAATTAGGTCTGTGGTACATAGAATACTGTCCGGCTGCTTCGGTAATCCATTAAACATCAATGTAGATCATTGGCGTACTCACACCAACATTATCTTGCCCTTAAGATACCTAAAATAATAAAAAAAAACTCAATTAAATCATAAGTGACATTACATATGCATAAACATACCATCATGTCATTAAAAATTAACTTAAGATGCTCAGGAAATCCATAAAACACCACCCAACGGCATTAACATACCCACAATTAGGTCTGTGGTACATAGAATACTGTCCGGCTGCTTCGGTAATCCATTAAACATCAATGTAGATCATTGGCGTACTCACACCAACATTATCTTGCCCTTAAGATACCTAAAATAATAAAAAAAAACTCAATTAAATCATAAGTGACATTACATATGCATAAACATACCATCATGTCATTAAAAATTAACTTAAGATGCTCAGGAAATCCATAAAACACCACCCAACGGCATTAACATACCCACAATTAGGTCTGTGGTACATAGAATACTGTCCGGCTGCTTCGGTAATCCATTAAACATCAATGTAGATCATTGGCGTACTCACACCAACATTATCTTGCCCTTAAGATACCTAAAATAATAAAAAAAAACTCAATTAAATCATAAGTGACATTACATATGCATAAACATACCATCATGTCATTAAAAATTAACTTAAGATGCTCAGGAAATCCATAAAACACCACCCAACGGCATTAACATACCCACAATTAGGTCTGTGGTACATAGAATACTGTCCGGCTGCTTCGGTAATCCATTAAACATCAATGTAGATCATTGGCGTACTCACACCAACATTATCTTGCCCTTAAGATACCTAAAATAATAAAAAAAAACTCAATTAAATCATAAGTGACATTACATATGCATAAACATACCATCATGTCATTAAAAATTAACTTAAGATGCTCAGGAAATCCATAAAACACCACCCAACGGCATTAACATACCCACAATTAGGTCTGTGGTACATAGAATACTGTCCGGCTGCTTCGGTAATCCATTAAACATCAATGTAGATCATTGGCGTACTCACACCAACATTATCTTGCCCTTAAGATACCTAAAATAATAAAAAAAAACTCAATTAAATCATAAGTGACATTACATATGCATAAACATACCATCATGTCATTAAAAATTAACTTAAGATGCTCAGGAAATCCATAAAACACCACCCAACGGCATTAACATACCCACAATTAGGTCTGTGGTACATAGAATACTGTCCGGCTGCTTCGGTAATCCATTAAACATCAATGTAGATCATTGGCGTACTCACACCAACATTATCTTGCCCTTAAGATACCTAAAATAATAAAAAAAAACTCAATTAAATCATAAGTGACATTACATATGCATAAACATACCATCATGTCATTAAAAATTAACTTAAGATGCTCAGGAAATCCATAAAACACCACCCAACGGCATTAACATACCCACAATTAGGTCTGTGGTACATAGAATACTGTCCGGCTGCTTCGGTAATCCATTAAACATCAATGTAGATCATTGGCGTACTCACACCAACATTATCTTGCCCTTAAGATACCTAAAATAATAAAAAAAAACTCAATTAAATCATAAGTGACATTACATATGCATAAACATACCATCATGTCATTAAAAATTAACTTAAGATGCTCAGGAAATCCATAAAACACCACCCAACGGCATTAACATACCCACAATTAGGTCTGTGGTACATAGAATACTGTCCGGCTGCTTCGGTAATCCATTAAACATCAATGTAGATCATTGGCGTACTCACACCAACATTATCTTGCCCTTAAGATACCTAAAATAATAAAAAAAAACTCAATTAAATCATAAGTGACATTACATATGCATAAACATACCATCATGTCATTAAAAATTAACTTAAGATGCTCAGGAAATCCATAAAACACCACCCAACGGCATTAACATACCCACAATTAGGTCTGTGGTACATAGAATACTGTCCGGCTGCTTCGGTAATCCATTAAACATCAATGTAGATCATTGGCGTACTCACACCAACATTATCTTGCCCTTAAGATACCTAAAATAATAAAAAAAAACTCAATTAAATCATAAGTGACATTACATATGCATAAACATACCATCATGTCATTAAAAATTAACTTAAGATGCTCAGGAAATCCATAAAACACCACCCAACGGCATTAACATACCCACAATTAGGTCTGTGGTACATAGAATACTGTCCGGCTGCTTCGGTAATCCATTAAACATCAATGTAGATCATTGGCGTACTCACACCAACATTATCTTGCCCTTAAGATACCTAAAATAATAAAAAAAAACTCAATTAAATCATAAGTGACATTACATATGCATAAACATACCATCATGTCATTAAAAATTAACTTAAGATGCTCAGGAAATCCATAAAACACCACCCAACGGCATTAACATACCCACAATTAGGTCTGTGGTACATAGAATACTGTCCGGCTGCTTCGGTAATCCATTAAACATCAATGTAGATCATTGGCGTACTCACACCAACATTATCTTGCCCTTAAGATACCTAAAATAATAAAAAAAAACTCAATTAAATCATAAGTGACATTACATATGCATAAACATACCATCATGTCATTAAAAATTAACTTAAGATGCTCAGGAAATCCATAAAACACCACCCAACGGCATTAACATACCCACAATTAGGTCTGTGGTACATAGAATACTGTCCGGCTGCTTCGGTAATCCATTAAACATCAATGTAGATCATTGGCGTACTCACACCAACATTATCTTGCCCTTAAGATACCTAAAATAATAAAAAAAAACTCAATTAAATCATAAGTGACATTACATATGCATAAACATACCATCATGTCATTAAAAATTAACTTAAGATGCTCAGGAAATCCATAAAACACCACCCAACGGCATTAACATACCCACAATTAGGTCTGTGGTACATAGAATACTGTCCGGCTGCTTCGGTAATCCATTAAACATCAATGTAGATCATTGGCGTACTCACACCAACATTATCTTGCCCTTAAGATACCTAAAATAATAAAAAAAAACTCAATTAAATCATAAGTGACATTACATATGCATAAACATACCATCATGTCATTAAAAATTAACTTAAGATGCTCAGGAAATCCATAAAACACCACCCAACGGCATTAACATACCCACAATTAGGTCTGTGGTACATAGAATACTGTCCGGCTGCTTCGGTAATCCATTAAACATCAATGTAGATCATTGGCGTACTCACACCAACATTATCTTGCCCTTAAGATACCTAAAATAATAAAAAAAAACTCAATTAAATCATAAGTGACATTACATATGCATAAACATACCATCATGTCATTAAAAATTAACTTAAGATGCTCAGGAAATCCATAAAACACCACCCAACGGCATTAACATACCCACAATTAGGTCTGTGGTACATAGAATACTGTCCGGCTGCTTCGGTAATCCATTAAACATCAATGTAGATCATTGGCGTACTCACACCAACATTATCTTGCCCTTAAGATACCTAAAATAATAAAAAAAAACTCAATTAAATCATAAGTGACATTACATATGCATAAACATACCATCATGTCATTAAAAATTAACTTAAGATGCTCAGGAAATCCATAAAACACCACCCAACGGCATTAACATACCCACAATTAGGTCTGTGGTACATAGAATACTGTCCGGCTGCTTCGGTAATCCATTAAACATCAATGTAGATCATTGGCGTACTCACACCAACATTATCTTGCCCTTAAGATACCTAAAATAATAAAAAAAAACTCAATTAAATCATAAGTGACATTACATATGCATAAACATACCATCATGTCATTAAAAATTAACTTAAGATGCTCAGGAAATCCATAAAACACCACCCAACGGCATTAACATACCCACAATTAGGTCTGTGGTACATAGAATACTGTCCGGCTGCTTCGGTAATCCATTAAACATCAATGTAGATCATTGGCGTACTCACACCAACATTATCTTGCCCTTAAGATACCTAAAATAATAAAAAAAAACTCAATTAAATCATAAGTGACATTACATATGCATAAACATACCATCATGTCATTAAAAATTAACTTAAGATGCTCAGGAAATCCATAAAACACCACCCAACGGCATTAACATACCCACAATTAGGTCTGTGGTACATAGAATACTGTCCGGCTGCTTCGGTAATCCATTAAACATCAATGTAGATCATTGGCGTACTCACACCAACATTATCTTGCCCTTAAGATACCTAAAATAATAAAAAAAAACTCAATTAAATCATAAGTGACATTACATATGCATAAACATACCATCATGTCATTAAAAATTAACTTAAGATGCTCAGGAAATCCATAAAACACCACCCAACGGCATTAACATACCCACAATTAGGTCTGTGGTACATAGAATACTGTCCGGCTGCTTCGGTAATCCATTAAACATCAATGTAGATCATTGGCGTACTCACACCAACATTATCTTGCCCTTAAGATACCTAAAATAATAAAAAAAAACTCAATTAAATCATAAGTGACATTACATATGCATAAACATACCATCATGTCATTAAAAATTAACTTAAGATGCTCAGGAAATCCATAAAACACCACCCAACGGCATTAACATACCCACAATTAGGTCTGTGGTACATAGAATACTGTCCGGCTGCTTCGGTAATCCATTAAACATCAATGTAGATCATTGGCGTACTCACACCAACATTATCTTGCCCTTAAGATACCTAAAATAATAAAAAAAAACTCAATTAAATCATAAGTGACATTACATATGCATAAACATACCATCATGTCATTAAAAATTAACTTAAGATGCTCAGGAAATCCATAAAACACCATCCAACGGCATTAACATACCCACAATTAGGTCTGTGGTACATAGAATACTGTCCGGCTGCTTCGGTAATCCATTAAACATCAATGTAGATCATTGGCGTACTCACACCAACATTATCTTGCCCTTAAGATACCTAAAATAATAAAAAAAAACTCAATTAAATCATAAGTGACATTACATATGCATAAACATACCATCATGTCATTAAAAATTAACTTAAGATGCTCAGGAAATCCATAAAACACCACCCAACGGCATTAACATACCCACAATTAGGTCTGTGGTACATAGAATACTGTCCGGCTGCTTCGGTAATCCATTAAACATCAATGTAGATCATTGGCGTACTCACACCAACATTATCTTGCCCTTAAGATACCTAAAATAATAAAAAAAAACTCAATTAAATCATAAGTGACATTACATATGCATAAACATACCATCATGTCATTAAAAATTAACTTAAGATGCTCAGGAAATCCATAAAACACCACCCAACGGCATTAACATACCCACAATTAGGTCTGTGGTACATAGAATACTGTCCGGCTGCTTCGGTAATCCATTAAACATCAATGTAGATCATTGGCGTACTCACACCAACATTATCTTGCCCTTAAGATACCTAAAATAATAAAAAAAAACTCAATTAAATCATAAGTGACATTACATATGCATAAACATACCATCATGTCATTAAAAATTAACTTAAGATGCTCAGGAAATCCATAAAACACCACCCAACGGCATTAACATACCCACAATTAGGTCTGTGGTACATAGAATACTGTCCGGCTGCTTCGGTAATCCATTAAACATCAATGTAGATCATTGGCGTACTCACACCAACATTATCTTGCCCTTAAGATACCTAAAATAATAAAAAAAAACTCAATTAAATCATAAGTGACATTACATATGCATAAACATACCATCATGTCATTAAAAATTAACTTAAGATGCTCAGGAAATCCATAAAACACCACCCAACGGCATTAACATACCCACAATTAGGTCTGTGGTACATAGAATACTGTCCGGCTGCTTCGGTAATCCATTAAACATCAATGTAGATCATTGGCGTACTCACACCAACATTATCTTGCCCTTAAGATACCTAAAATAATAAAAAAAAACTCAATTAAATCATAAGTGACATTACATATGCATAAACATACCATCATGTCATTAAAAATTAACTTAAGATGCTCAGGAAATCCATAAAACACCACCCAACGGCATTAACATACCCACAATTAGGTCTGTGGTACATAGAATACTGTCCGGCTGCTTCGGTAATCCATTAAACATCAATGTAGATCATTGGCGTACTCACACCAACATTATCTTGCCCTTAAGATACCTAAAATAATAAAAAAAAACTCAATTAAATCATAAGTGACATTACATATGCATAAACATACCATCATGTCATTAAAAATTAACTTAAGATGCTCAGGAAATCCATAAAACACCACCCAACGGCATTAACATACCCACAATTAGGTCTGTGGTACATAGAATACTGTCCGGCTGCTTCGGTAATCCATTAAACATCAATGTAGATCATTGGCGTACTCACACCAACATTATCTTGCCCTTAAGATACCTAAAATAATAAAAAAAAACTCAATTAAATCATAAGTGACATTACATATGCATAAACATACCATCATGTCATTAAAAATTAACTTAAGATGCTCAGGAAATCCATAAAACACCACCCAACGGCATTAACATACCCACAATTAGGTCTGTGGTACATAGAATACTGTCCGGCTGCTTCGGTAATCCATTAAACATCAATGTAGATCATTGGCGTACTCACACCAACATTATCTTGCCCTTAAGATACCTAAAATAATAAAAAAAAACTCAATTAAATCATAAGTGACATTACATATGCATAAACATACCATCATGTCATTAAAAATTAACTTAAGATGCTCAGGAAATCCATAAAACACCACCCAACGGCATTAACATACCCACAATTAGGTCTGTGGTACATAGAATACTGTCCGGCTGCTTCGGTAATCCATTAAACATCAATGTAGATCATTGGCGTACTCACACCAACATTATCTTGCCCTTAAGATACCTAAAATAATAAAAAAAAACTCAATTAAATCATAAGTGACATTACATATGCATAAACATACCATCATGTCATTAAAAATTAACTTAAGATGCTCAGGAAATCCATAAAACACCATCCAACGGCATTAACATACCCACAATTAGGTCTGTGGTACATAGAATACTGTCCGGCTGCTTCGGTAATCCATTAAACATCAATGTAGATCATTGGCGTACTCACACCAACATTATCTTGCCCTTAAGATACCTAAAATAATAAAAAAAAACTCAATTAAATCATAAGTGACATTACATATGCATAAACATACCATCATGTCATTAAAAATTAACTTAAGATGCTCAGGAAATCCATAAAACACCACCCAACGGCATTAACATACCCACAATTAGGTCTGTGGTACATAGAATACTGTCCGGCTGCTTCGGTAATCCATTAAACATCAATGTAGATCATTGGCGTACTCACACCAACATTATCTTGCCCTTAAGATACCTAAAATAATAAAAAAAAACTCAATTAAATCATAAGTGACATTACATATGCATAAACATACCATCATGTCATTAAAAATTAACTTAAGATGCTCAGGAAATCCATAAAACACCACCCAACGGCATTAACATACCCACAATTAGGTCTGTGGTACATAGAATACTGTCCGGCTGCTTCGGTAATCCATTAAACATCAATGTAGATCATTGGCGTACTCACACCAACATTATCTTGCCCTTAAGATACCTAAAATAATAAAAAAAAACTCAATTAAATCATAAGTGACATTACATATGCATAAACATACCATCATGTCATTAAAAATTAACTTAAGATGCTCAGGAAATCCATAAAACACCACCCAACGGCATTAACATACCCACAATTAGGTCTGTGGTACATAGAATACTGTCCGGCTGCTTCGGTAATCCATTAAACATCAATGTAGATCATTGGCGTACTCACACCAACATTATCTTGCCCTTAAGATACCTAAAATAATAAAAAAAAACTCAATTAAATCATAAGTGACATTACATATGCATAAACATACCATCATGTCATTAAAAATTAACTTAAGATGCTCAGGAAATCCATAAAACACCACCCAACGGCATTAACATACCCACAATTAGGTCTGTGGTACATAGAATACTGTCCGGCTGCTTCGGTAATCCATTAAACATCAATGTAGATCATTGGCGTACTCACACCAACATTATCTTGCCCTTAAGATACCTAAAATAATAAAAAAAAACTCAATTAAATCATAAGTGACATTACATATGCATAAACATACCATCATGTCATTAAAAATTAACTTAAGATGCTCAGGAAATCCATAAAACACCACCCAACGGCATTAACATACCCACAATTAGGTCTGTGGTACATAGAATACTGTCCGGCTGCTTCGGTAATCCATTAAACATCAATGTAGATCATTGGCGTACTCACACCAACATTATCTTGCCCTTAAGATACCTAAAATAATAAAAAAAAACTCAATTAAATCATAAGTGACATTACATATGCATAAACATACCATCATGTCATTAAAAATTAACTTAAGATGCTCAGGAAATCCATAAAACACCACCCAACGGCATTAACATACCCACAATTAGGTCTGTGGTACATAGAATACTGTCCGGCTGCTTCGGTAATCCATTAAACATCAATGTAGATCATTGGCGTACTCACACCAACATTATCTTGCCCTTAAGATACCTAAAATAATAAAAAAAAACTCAATTAAATCATAAGTGACATTACATATGCATAAACATACCATCATGTCATTAAAAATTAACTTAAGATGCTCAGGAAATCCATAAAACACCACCCAACGGCATTAACATACCCACAATTAGGTCTGTGGTACATAGAATACTGTCCGGCTGCTTCGGTAATCCATTAAACATCAATGTAGATCATTGGCGTACTCACACCAACATTATCTTGCCCTTAAGATACCTAAAATAATAAAAAAAAACTCAATTAAATCATAAGTGACATTACATATGCATAAACATACCATCATGTCATTAAAAATTAACTTAAGATGCTCAGGAAATCCATAAAACACCACCCAACGGCATTAACATACCCACAATTAGGTCTGTGGTACATAGAATACTGTCCGGCTGCTTCGGTAATCCATTAAACATCAATGTAGATCATTGGCGTACTCACACCAACATTATCTTGCCCTTAAGATACCTAAAATAATAAAAAAAAACTCAATTAAATCATAAGTGACATTACATATGCATAAACATACCATCATGTCATTAAAAATTAACTTAAGATGCTCAGGAAATCCATAAAACACCACCCAACGGCATTAACATACCCACAATTAGGTCTGTGGTACATAGAATACTGTCCGGCTGCTTCGGTAATCCATTAAACATCAATGTAGATCATTGGCGTACTCACACCAACATTATCTTGCCCTTAAGATACCTAAAATAATAAAAAAAAACTCAATTAAATCATAAGTGACATTACATATGCATAAACATACCATCATGTCATTAAAAATTAACTTAAGATGCTCAGGAAATCCATAAAACACCACCCAACGGCATTAACATACCCACAATTAGGTCTGTGGTACATAGAATACTGTCCGGCTGCTTCGGTAATCCATTAAACATCAATGTAGATCATTGGCGTACTCACACCAACATTATCTTGCCCTTAAGATACCTAAAATAATAAAAAAAAACTCAATTAAATCATAAGTGACATTACATATGCATAAATAAATAATAAAATAAAATAAATATTCAATATAAAATATTGTACTTAAATAAATTTGTTAAATATTTTGAATGAAACTTTTTTTTAATTAAATAAAATACTTTCGTAGAAATGTGTCATTAATTATAAAAATTTACAATAAATATTCTGTTTACAAAATAATGCTAAATATTTTTTTAAAGAAACACTTTAAAAAAAAAATAAAACAAATTCTTAGAAATTTGAAATTAAAGTGACCATCCAATAATAAATTAAAATTAATATTAAATTTTCTGCTCAAAAAATTATGGCATATAATTGGTAAAAAAAAATTGATTCTTAAAAATGTGAGAGCAAAAAAAAAAAGAGAGTCATACATATAACTAACGATGCACTTGCTAACAATTAATTTTTTTTAATCGCGCAAAGATCGAAAAACATATATCAAGTTACCTTTGATCATTTAAAAAAATTTTGCATGTCACCACATTTGCGCTATTTAATTTTTGCAGATTCATATCGTTTGTTCATCATTTCAAATATATTCATTATTGAAATGCATTTTTGTAAACCAGTCAATCAAAATTTTCTTCTTATTTTTTTCATATCTCCTTCGGGGACTTCCAATAATTATGTCAACAAATTACATTTGAAGAAGTATGACAAGAGGCGGGGCCAATTATTTTTTTTAAAAAATAATGGACGTCCCCTTCACCTAAAAAATCGGTTTATTTTTCAATTAAATTATATATTGAAATAATATGAAAACTATGTTTAATATAGTAGCATAACATTTACCAACATTTCATATTTCAAACGCAAAATAAAATCTATATAAAAATCCCTTAATAAAACTAATAAAAAACAATTATTTAGGTAAAAGAAAACTATAATTACATAAAAAAACGTTTTAAATTATAATTTCCAAAGAAAATGAAATTATAAAAAAAATGTAATTATAGTTCACTTATATAAAAATTGCATTCAACATAAATAAACCATCAAACAAATTTAAATGTAACATTAACCAACATTTTATATTTCAAACGCAAAATAAAAACTGAATAAAAAATCCCTTAATAAAATTAATAAAAAACAAATTAAATAGGTAAAAGAAAACTTTAATTACATAAAAAAACGTTTTAAATTATAACAACTACCAAAAAAGGAAATTATAAAAAAAATATAATTACAGCTCACTTATATAATAATTGCATTCAACATAAATATCTCAAGAAACAAAATTAAATGTAACACTTACCAACATTTCATATTTCAAACGCAAAATAAAAACTGAATAAAAACCCCTTAATAAAATTAATAAAAAACAATTTAAATAGCTAAAAGAAAACTTTAATGACATAAAAAACGTTTTAAATTATAATTACCAAACATAAGAAAAATGTATTTAAAATTCACTTATATAAAAATAGCATTCAACATAAATATCACATGAATCAAAATTAAATGTAAAGATAACCAGCATTAAAAACGTAAAATAAAAACTGAATAAAAATCCTTTATTAAAATCAATAAAAAACAATTTAATTAGGTAAAAGTGAACTTTAATAAGAGAATATAAATACAGTAAAATAAAAAAAAAACCATTTGAATCATAATTATACCATATTTCCAACGCAAAAAAAAAACGGAATAAAACTCTTAATTAAATCAAATAAATTAGTTAAAAGTTTAATTGAATTACATAAAAAAACAATACACTAAGATAAAAAAAAAATTTAAATATAAAATTTATATCTTACCAAACAAAAGGAAATCATAATAAAAATGTATTTAAAATTCACTTATATAAAAATAGTATTCAACATAAATACCACATGAATCAAAATTAAATGTTACATTAACCACCATTTTAAACGCAAAAGAAAAACTGAATAAAAATCTTTGATAATATTAATAAAGAAACAATTGAATTACATAAAAATGTTTTTTTTAATAGAATGGAAAAAAGTGAACTTTTCAATCTAGTGTTCGTTGCATACGATGTTCCTTATTCACTAGTGGAATAAAGAATGCATTAAAAATCGCTATGCGCGGATTGTAAGCAATGCGATTGATTCATTTTATATTATACAATGAAATTTAAAGATTTCAAATATAAAATGCTTGTATGACAATCTAGTATGCATATTTTCTATTGTCATAAATAATATGTGTTTATTTGTTTTCAAATTTTAACATCTCATTAGAGAAAGCATAGCATACTACTCCTAATTAGTTATTATAAACACGAATTTTTACAATACTCAGAATTGTTCGTTCTAGAAATAAATTCTCGCTAATAAAAATTATTTTTACTCACTTATTGTATAATATACTATTATGTATTAATAATTTTTTGTTATAGATTAACATTTTTTATATATTTATATTTCTTAAGTAAATAAATTAAATTAAACGGAATTTTGTTATATGTGTTAAAAAATTTAAATTATACTCTGCGTAGCCGGTAATAATACTAGTATAACATAAATGCATATCCCATTTTTTCAACATTAAAATAGATTTTCGACATTTCATCCGAAGTTTAATGTATGTTAATTTTTCTTTTTTTAATTATGTCTACTCTATATAAAAAATACCAATTAACATAAATACTAATTAAATCATTTACAAACATTTGATATTTCAACGCAAAATAATAACTCGATAAAAATCCTTTAATAAAATTAATAAAAAACTATTTAAATAGGTAAAAGTTTACTAAGTGAAAATAAATAATGCTGTAAACGAAAAAAACTATTGTAAATGTAACGTTTAATTTTATTCTTACCTTTTGATTCTTTTATTAAAGAGTTTCAAAGTTTATAACGTCTTTTAAATACAATAATATATTAATAATTATACACAATAAAAATTAAATATATTCAATGCACGTTCTTTCTTATTCACTATTCCTTGTTTACTTCTCTTTTTTTACTGTTATCACAACCGGACCCAGCACATACTCAAATGTGTGCGTATTATCTACTCTCAACCATATCTCCTACCTCTATCGTAACAGTATTTGAAATAAAATAGAAAAGAAAGCAATTATCCTAAATATTAATTGAATCATAATTAAATGTAACAATAACAAACATTTTATATTTCAAGCGCAAAATAATACCTGAATAAAAATCATTTAATAAAATTAAAAAGTACTTTAATAAGTGAAAATAAATAATACATTAAAATTAAAAAAGCATTTGTATCATAATTACAAAAGAATAAGCGCGTTTAAAAACAAAAAATGTTTCTATTATGATTTATAGATTATGATTTATTTTTTAATACAGATATTTACTAAATTCTTCGAATATATAATCAAAATAAATTGATTTTATTTACTATATTATAGTGTTAAATTATATTCTACAATTTAATAAATATCAGTTTGAGATTAAAGCTGAAAATAATAAATATTATTTTATTAATACAGTTTAATATTTTTTTAAGAATCTAAGAAAAAAATCATAAGTAAATACATAAAATATATCTTAAGATTTTGCATCTTAGTTAAAATGTCTATTTTTATATTACAATTTGAATTTTTTTTTTTTTAAATTGATATAAATAATAAATAATTTACGAACATTTTCTTTTAATGCTTTTTTTTTGTAAATTATCAAAATTACATCCAATAAATGTAATTAATTATTTAATTTTTGATAACTAACGAAACTTGTTATACTTTTAATAATATTAGCAAAATAACATTAAATAGATAAAATCTGAAATTATTTACTATAAAAAAATAATGAAATAAATTATATTTTTCTTTATTTTGATTATACAATTTAAATTTTAATGTATTATTATTAAAAGAGTATAATTTTGAACAAACAGTTCAATTTTGTATAATATGTAATAATTTTTTTATTAGTTTGCTATTAAAAATATCTTTTCTTTGCCTATGTCTTAATATTAAAAATATTTAGCAATTAAATTATTAATTAATTAAATTTTAAAATAAATGATTTTAATATAATAAAATAAAAGGAAGAGTTTAATTGCAGAAAGTTATTTTTAAGAACATTTGTAAATTGCTTTTGTAATTATAATTCAATCCGTTATGTATTTTGTGTTTGTTGTAGCTAAACATATTAGTAGTGAAGCAATTCCAATAAATGCAAAAAATCAGATAAATAATTATTTGCAATCATTAAGGTTTAACAAAAAAAAATTTCTTTTTACAGACACGATTAGAAAAGTTTTATTAAAAATCGATCGAATTTCAGGCATCTTTATGGTTTTTAACTTTGACAAATATTTTCTACATTTCTTTCTTGATCTTTAAAATCATAAAAATCTATACAGCTTAATATTTACTTATTTCTGTTAGTTTCCGTTGTTAAACGCGGAAATAAAATTTGAACTCATCTTTTATTTATAAACAGACGTTACTGAATATTTCATGCAATAACAATTCAATATGTATGCTAAAATTAAAACTTTTAAAACCAATATTCTTATTTTTTTAAAACTTAGTGTTTAAATAAGTGTTAACACATAATTATTTTCATAATTTGTATTTAAATATGAATATTTATTTGAATTTGTTACAATTATGTTATCACTGCATAGATAATAATGCTTAACATTGCTTAATATTTTTAATACGTTACATATTTGCCAACCACCATGAGGTGTTAAATTATATTTTTTTCAACGCGTTCTCCCGCTTATAAATTTCATAATTTTCTTGTTGCATTTGAGATTGGTGCATTGCACTATTGTAATTCGAATTTGATTATAACGCATTTATATGTAATATATTCTTTTCAATATGTTTATTATTTATTAAAACTATTAATATTTACAACATTGTTATGTCTATTTCTTGTTGAACACATTGTGTTGTTTGAGTAACAACTACTTTTTTTCGCAGCATTTTGCTACGCGTGAGAAATGGCCATTTAGCATAATTAATTAAAACGGGTTTCGTCTTTATGCAATGCGTGGGAATGGCCATACAACGCTTCTAAGTAAATATTAAATTGTAATACAAAATATTATAGACTAAAAATGGATAACTAAAATTTATGATAGGCATTCGTTTTTCAATATCTCACCGTACAGTCTCTCTGACATTTTTCCATTAAAAAAATCACAAACCAGTTTCACGCTACAATTAAATTAAATATTTAATTAAATTAAATGTTATTACATTAAATATTATTAAATTAAATATTACAATTAATTACAAAATAATTAAAATACTAATAAATTTAATAATATCGAACTAAATAGAACTAATTCTTTAGCGTTTTTGCGCGAATTTAATATAACGCAATTTACAAAAATCATTCCGTTCTTTTATTACGCTATTTAATTTGATTTAACTCGAATCAAAAAATTTCTTTTCTTTTCCTTTATTTTTATATTTATTTTTTACTATACATATTGTTTTTTCTAACCGTTTAGCATTTAATATGCGTTTATATAATTTCAATCATACATACACATATAATGTTCGACGTATTTTTCTTCTTTCAATCATATTTAACTGTTTTTTTTTTCATTTGTAAAATATTTTGTGAAAATATTAGTTTTGCATGTTTTTAGTAAGAAAAAAGGTTCATCTCGTGGAAAAGTTTTAGCTACTACATTTATTTTCCTTTCTTTTGTATTTGTATCAGTTTTACGCATCTTTTACTTTTACTTTTACTTTTACTTTTACCTAAACTATATTTTATTTCTTTAATTTTTAATATTTATTTTTTGCTATCCATTGTGTAGCTAATAATATCATTTTACGATTAATAATATCTTTAAACGATTAAAAATTGCGCTTTGCAATATAATTTGCCAATTTTTTTTTGTTAAAATGAATTTTTTTTATTAAAATGAATTTTTTCATAGCCAAGAATTCCAAGGATGCTTAACCTATTTTATTTCAGGCAAGATAAAATGGTTTATAATGTTAGCTACAATGGACATGGCAACATCTAAAGTTCAAATTGAAGATTATGTAATCATTTCACAGACTTTGAGGCAATTATGTCAATCATTTATACCATAACAAAAAATCGTATATGACCGTGTGATTATTAATTACAAAATGATAGTGAATAACTGGTTTGAAATATGGAACATAATGCTTGGTTTATCATTTAACTGAAAATTCAATCAAATTATATTACAATTTAAATTTCAAAATAAAGGAAATTGTTCAATATATATATTTTAAATTTAATTAATTGTTGGTCATATATATTTTTTAAATTTTATTTGGTCTCTACGTGGCATAAACTCGTCTAATTTTCTATTAACAAAATACAAAATTTTCGTTTATCTACATTCTCTTTAACTAGATTAAGGGTTTTTATAAACATTGGTTTACAACGTCATACAAGTGTATTGCATTTGTTTTTCCGATATAAGTTTATATGGGAGAGTATGTGTTCTACATAAATGACAAATATATTTATTGTTTTCAGCAAGTATTTATTTATCTTTAAGTTTTGTACCTGATATATCAGCAGTTACAAATAAATATTTTTAACCAACAAACGTCTTTTAAAAACACTAAAATGGAAATATTTTTAAGGGAAATTTATTCTTAAAAAAATTTTAAATGGTCACTTATTTAAAAATAATATTTAATAAAAACTAAACTACTTTCTATCGAATAACAATTTTAAACAGTTTTGTTGCTTCATTAGCTATTGTTTCATGTAGATTATTTACTTCGGACTGTGTTAATGTTCTTTCCAGATGTCTATACACAATACGAAAACATAAACTCGTTTTACCAGTTTTTGGATGCTTGAATTGGTCAATTATTGATATCTATAATAACAATAGTGTGAAAAGTATTTATAATAAAACTATTAAAGTTCTAGTAAATAATAATTTACCTGTTCAATTATATCCCCAGCAATATTTCTAGCTAAGTCATAAAAATCATTAACAGAAAAATCTTCTAAGCTTAAATTTTCAGGTAGCCAAAATGATAAATCGTTAATGCATTGTGGATAAGACGATATTGTTTTGTACTTGGGTATTTTATCTAAATTTGTTTCGTCAAATTGATTAAGAAACCCGGAATCGGTACTCCAGAATAACCGAATGTCGGGAATATCAAATAAAATCATTGCTAATCGTTCTAATCCCAATCCAAATGCATAGCCTATAGAATTATGAACTCCGCACCGTTGAAGAATTTCATTTCGTATAATTCCCGAACCAAGAACCTCCAACCACTTATTGTTATAAAATATTTCCAATTCCCATGACGGTTGAGTGAATGGAAAGTAATTATCTACCCATCTGTAATTGATTTCATCACCGAATAAAGTTTTTGAAAGACCAACCAAATGCTTTTTCATTTCATGTTCGGTTAGTTTAACTGCTTCCAATGTATGGCAAGGTTGCTTAGATTGGTCAATGCACTTCGAATTAGAATTAATTGCTGAAAACGAATTTGGATTTATTTTATAAGATGATTCAAAAATTTCTAAATCGGGATTGTGCTTAAAAATTTTATCCCGGTGCATAATTCGTACAGCATCTAATTGATGAAATACTGGATAATGTGTTGAATCAATTTCATCTTTACGGTATACTTCACCGGTCACAAGAAAATTATCCAAACCAGATCTTATGAGATCAATCTTAAAATAATGAAAGATAAGAATTTTGTATTAGCCAAAAAAATTAAGATGGTTACATTATTTGTAAAAATACCTGATGGGCTGTTGTGTGAGCACGCAATAAGTTTTCCTTATTAATGTAATAACAATCATTTTTTGAGCGACTAGGGTGACTTTTCGGTATTAGCAGATTATCAAAGTTTTGCTCAATTGTAACAACAGGACTTAAATTATCATAAACGCTGAATAATGGATTACCCCTTGGACTAACATAGGCACCATAAAAATAATTAACAATCTTTTGACGTAATATTGATAATGGATGATTTCTTTGCAAATGTATGTTTCGCCCCAAAAAACCTAATATGTTTGGAGTAATGTTTGTATAATTGTCACGCCGATAAACATTATCACCAACTGTCACTGTATCTTTATTTATCTTAGGTGTTGTCGTATAATGTTTATTAATATTACATATTTTTATTTGTTTTAATAATAAATATTTTATATTATATTTTGGATTACATAGCATTGCTTAAAAATATTTTTGCTTTTTAAATGTTAATTAGACAAAAATAAATAAAATATTATCTTTTATGTTTTAATTCAATAAATAATAAAGAAAAATTAAATTTAGAAAGGTTAGGTTGAACAATTATCGTTTAATATGAATACGTTCTGTCACTCTGACAGTTGTAATATTTTGTTAATATACTTACTCTGTGCTTTTTGCATCGACGGGCAGCACCAACTCATGTATGCTCTATGTTTCGCACGCCGCATGTGGTTCTTTTACATTATCAATTCAAAACAATTTTATTCTACTACAAAAAAATAATTGTTCTCAAATAGCCGATACTAGACTGGAAAAGAATCAGTTGACAATACAAAAATTAAATGAAAATTTTCAAATATGGTTTGAAGATTTAAAATAATTCAAATTGTTCATCGATTTCTTGGTAGATCCATTTGAAATCGGCGTGACCAATGAAGGATTTATTATGCCAACAAGAATTTTGCCTGTCACACCTGCTGGCGTAATACAATTAATAGATATGTAGGAGAATACAGCACCATAAATTAGCATAGAGTTCAATAGAATTCGGTAAATTTGTTGGAAAATCAAAATATCTAATTTTAAAAAATTTAGGCTTAAGATTAATTTCGTTCCATTTTATTTCTTAGTAGAGGTGTTTTTAATTATTTATTTTAATTTTTCTTTTTTATTAATTTAAATTATTAATGTATGATTATTTTATGTTTTCTTAATGTGTTTTGTTGTTCTACTGTTTTACATAATATTATTTTCTTATTTTTATTATTTTTCTATTGTTGATATTAATCAATAAATCGTTTGACTAGTTTAAATAAACGTATAAGAAGGAAATTAATTTTTGATACAAATGTCTATTGTCATAAAATTATAAATAAACTTAATAAAGTATAAATATGAAATTAAATATAATATTTCACATTTATCAAATTTTTAATTTTGCATTTTACAAATTAATTTCAATAAATTTTTTAAGGGAAAAACTTGATCATAAATTTCTTTTAATTGTTTTTACATATAAAAAATGTTTTAAGAAAAAAGAACTATTTTTGCAATAGTTTTAAATTTATTTAGTTTTACTTTAATTGCAAATAATCAACACAATACTTCAAAAAACAGCATAATTAATTAATAAACAAATCAAAATGTTTCTTGTACGCTTTCAGATCGCTATATGTCATTTTTTAATTTTTATTAAATAATTTTCATTTTATTTTAATTAATTAAATTAAATAAAACAGTAAAAGGAAAAAAGCATTTAATTTATAATAGCAAAAGAAGAAAAAAATAAGAGCAACATGGATTAACAATGACTAAAAATTTGTTTCAATGCCTTCCATAAATGCAAACTAACGGAAATTTTGATTTAGCATCTTTTTTATATTCATCAATGATTCGAAAACGCTGCCACCAGGATCCAAATAATTTCAGCTGAGAATTCAAAAACTAATTTGTAACCAAAAAATAAAATGCAGATCAAGAAGAACTTAAATTTTTATTGATTGAAATTATTTTTCTGATTTTTACAAACTTGGTCGATTTAAATTGGACACAAGACTTCAATCGTTGGACGATAATTAATGAATTTTTCACACTGAAAATTGCTACGTTGACTTTCATTTATCTGGCAGCACATGATTTAGTTTTCTTAAACAAATTTGTTTTTTTGGAAACCGCAAAACGACAATGAAATATAATTAGAAAAATAAGAAAACACATTATATTTTGACATTCGAAAAAGTTCTAATGAAATTTATATTGATCAATTTTTCGACATTTTTTAATTTATAAGTAGTTGCTGTAATTTATTCAATTAACATAAAATTATTTTAAAACAAATGGATGGGAAAATAAATTATTTATCATCGCATTCGTCGTCGTCATCTTCGTCGCTGGTTTGATCTGTTTTATCGTCCTCAATATCGTAATTGTGTAATTGAATGCAATCTTCACCATCAGAGCCATCGGTTTCTTCATCATCGTACAATTCTTCCTCGTAGAAGTCCTTTTCATGAACATTCATACCAATACTCATACCGAGCATATACAAAATCGTGTCCAATGCGGCAAGGATAGTTTCATCAGGATACGGGCCTAGTATTCCTCGTATTAAATTTACATTTTTTGGTTGAAAATGGTGATCAGACAGTACCATGCACCTTTGTGGAGGATACACGCATGGGGCATGTACCATTGAATTCGGTCCAGTTGGGACTACTTCTTTGCATTTAGTACAATCAGAATTATCTCCTGTAGCTTTATAATCTAAATGAGTGGGTGTTATTGAGCAGGTTTTATCAGTAGCATGAGTTGATTCGGGTGGAATGAAGCTGCATATTTGTGGAGCAGTTGAACTAAGTTGGCTTTTTGTCGATACTTTTGATTTGAAAGATGGATTTTTTGACATATTTGATCTTGAATGGGGTTGACTTCGAGAGGCACTTTTTTGATTATAAGACTGTTGTTGAAACGTGTAACCCGTAGAGTTTGCCGATGGTGTAGCAAATGTAGAACTCGCTAAAGAAGATTTTCCTCCGGCTGTTCTCTTCATAGACTCAGATGCTGCACTTCTATTATTATTGCATGTATCCTCATTAGTGTTCGTAGCCTGCGATTCGGTTGCTTTTCTCGACTGCGATTCCCGTAAATAATTCAAAATGGTTTTATTAAATACTTTCGCCATTATACTGAATATGAATTAAGCTTTTATTACTTTTACTTTCTGATTTAAAAGAATTTTCCGTGGAACGAAACAATTTTACAAACAAATAAATAGAACAAAATTACAACACCACCATGAAAAATAATTAATGAACAATAAAAATATATAATTTAAATTTTTAATGATAAATTTACAGACATAACAAGACAGACAAATAAATTTTAATTAATAAGTTTTAAAAAAGTTGAAAACGAAAGCCAAGGTGCTTTGATTGGATTCATATTTTGTGACACAAAATTTGTTTATAACTGACATCTAGTGTAAGTAAAAGTAATAATAATACATTACGAAATTGTTGAGGTACAATATAAGAAATTATACAATAGAGAATTCATAGTTTTGCAGACTTTATGCACTATAGCAGATTTTTCTCATTCAACTTGTAGTAATCATTACGTTAATTAGTAATAAAAGAAAATAACTTTATTGAATTCTATAAAAATTGCCAAATAATTAAAAATAAAATATGTAAATAAGGAAAAAAATGAAGAAATTATTTTGAAAAAAAAAAAAAAGAATTTAATAAAATATTAATTATAAAGTTAAAATAAGTGTGACGGGGGTACCCGTTTAAAGTATAACATCCACAATCATTGGGCGGTAACAATTGAATAAGGATACTCTTATTAAACAACGAAATAAGAGACGCCTTCATTCAGATACGCCTCATCTCAAATATAATTTATTTCGTTGCCTTTTTTTTATGGTAACTGTATCCAACGATGTAAAACGTTGATGCATCTATGGGGTTGCGAAGAAGTAACAAACGGGTAGAGAACAGAGGAAATTACAACTGTGAGCTGCTAGACAAAAAAATATTAAAATGAGAAAATATTTTCAAAAACCAATTTAACATTATTTTGCCTATTACTTTTTATGGCTACTTTAATTAAATCTGTACATTATTTTTAATACAAATTAAGATATTTAATATTTTATCATTTTCCGATAATATTATAGTAGTAATGTACTTCAAATTTTAATACAGCTACACTAATAGCATAATAAACATAATATAATGGATATAATAGTGTGTTTTATTTAACCATTACTTTGTTTATCACAAGTTCACACTCAGTTAAGCTTATATAGTATTTATTTACTTTTTTTAAGGGTAAACGTTTTCCTGATATCGTTGTTGCCGATTTTTAATAAGGGACATAATTGTAACGATTTTTTAAGCAAAAAATATTAAAATAAACATTTGATAGAGATCTTGATTAATGATTTTGCTTTTTTTTAATATTTAATACTATATATATAATCATATATTATAATATATATAACCTGAATCAATTGAGTGGTTATATTATTTTTTAAACGTTTTTATTAATCGTATTTCCTTTTTATTGCACGAAAATTCTATATTATTGAAGTCCTTTTTATAATCTAGTACCAAAATGAAAAATATTTGAAATTTTTAATAAATTTTTAATTAGCTCTTTATTCAAAAATGCTTCATGGTATAAATTACCTCAAATGACTTTTAGTTTTCTAGTTATTTGTTAATATTTATTTGCTGATTTATTCCCAGAATTCTATATACGGTACTTCTTAGTCGTATTGCCCCTAAATGTTAACATATTTTTTATTGCTATGTTGCCAAAGGCAGTTTGCAAACAAGTTGGGTTTGATCATATTCTGTACTATCCAAACGATTAAAAAAAAATCATTGAAAAAGAAACAACAAACGTGCAAATAAATTTTATTTTTATTAAAGTTTATAGATCAATTGGATATAACGATAAGAAACGAATAAGAAAAAATTATTGTTTGTTGTTACCATTACGATATCAACAATTCTTGTTTCGTGGTCTATTAAGGATCTACTTGTAGACGACACCGTAATTACTTTCAATGGGGTGAATTCAAACAAATAGATATAAATATTTATATGATTTTCTCTTGTTAAATTTTATTGCAGTTTGTTAGTAAAGTCATCGGAATGCAGTGCATCTTGAAAATTATAGTTTGACATGCGGTGGTTTATATTGATAGTCCCCGAAGATATTTTTATGTCACTAAACATTTGAACTGAATCAATCAGTTTGACCTTAAGATTTTTATGATTTTTGGTCTGCTAACATTTGGCTTAGGTAAGTTCATTTAATTTTTGTAATTCCATTAACGTCTTTGGACCTTTATTTAATACTGACTCCCATTAAACAAATTTTAAAGATCATCTTGCGTGAAATAAGAAATATATAAAATATATTCATAACACCGTAAAATATACTAAATGAAGCATAACTTTTGAATAATTTAACGTTCATTGGTTTATTTTTTAATTTTATATTCAAGTGAATATGTAAAGCAAATGCTTTTCGACTGATAAAAAAGAAATTAAAATAAACCTGGCAATTGTTTTTAAAATTTATGGAAAAAAAATAATTATATAGTATGAAAATTAAAATCTCATATATTGAAACGAATATAGAATAAAAGTAAAAGAAAATCATCAAATAAAATATTGAATGAATTTTTCAAGTTCTTATTGGCACATCAAAAGTGTTTATTTATTGCCACTTAAACCATCGATGATGAAATTCATTCACATTGAAATCAAAAATTAAAACTGGAGCAGGGTAAAACTAAGGTATAACCAGAACAAGTACATTCTTTTCTTCTAACCTAATTTATTCAGTTATATTTCTTTTTTGTTTCGCACTAGGGTGACAGGAGATTAGAAAAAACTTAAAAAAGAAGACATCCAAAGGTAAAATAAAATGTGAAAGAAGCAACTAATAATATTAATAACGAAAACACACAAGGGTGAAATATAAATGAAAAAAATCTACAATTATCCCCGTGAATTGTCATAAACCGTTTTATCTCCCTAAGCGAACTCATTATAAGTAAATCGTATGGAAAAATTAAAAAAAAATGTTTTAGAAATAAATTATGGCTGGTGTGAGCTCATATATTTTTTAAATTCAAAATTTATTAAAGAAGTTATTAGTTTCAGTTTTTAATTGAGCTGATAGGGGCAAATATATTTGAATTTTTTTATTGTCTTTAATCTAAATTAATAAATACCAATTAGTTGTTTTCAGTGTTTTTAGGTTGGGAAAATAGTACCTAATACATTCCCCAGTTTTGGATAATATAATTAAAATGATATAATTAATTATGTTTTCCAATTTTTTAATAATAATAATAATAATAATAATAATAATAATAATAATAATAATAATAATAATAATAATAATAATAATAATAATAATAATAATAATAATAATAATAATAATAATAATAATAATAATAATAATAATAATAATAATAATAATAATAATAATAATAATAATAATAATAATAATAATAATAATAATAATAATAATAATAATAATAATAATAATAATAATAATAATAATAATAATAATAATAATAATAATAATAATAATAATAATAATAATAATAATAATAATAATAATAATAATAATAATAATAATAATAATAATAATAATAATAATAATAATAATAATAATAATAATAATAATAATAATAATAATAATAATAATAATAATAATAATAATAATAATAATAATAATAATAATAATAATAATAATAATAATAATAATAATAATAATAATATTAATAATAATAATAATAATAATAATAATAATAATAATAATAATAATAATAATAATAATAATAATAATAATAATAATAATAATAATAATAATAATAATAATAATAATAATAATAATAATAATAATAATAATAATAATAATAATAATAATAATAATAATAATAATAATAATAATAATAATAATAATAATAATAATAATAATAATAATAATAATAATAATAATAATAATAATAATAATAATAATAATAATAATAATAATAATAATAATAATAATAATAATAATAATAATAATAATAATAATAATAATAATAATAATAATAATAATAATAATAATAATAATAATAATAATAATAATAGTTTAAAAATCATTTAAAAGTTTATTAAACATTTAAAAAAAAATATTTTTGCAATAACATATTAAAATCTGTAATATTTTATAAACAATAATAAATATTCACAAGTTAATTAGTTACGTTTCACTTAATTTCAGGAATTTTGTGATGAATTTTTCAAATTTATTACAGCAAAGTTTCTGGCTGATTCGTTACATTCATGGCATCGTTTTTTTTTAATTTTTTTAAATTTAAAGGGGCGTAAAGGTATAGATAAACAAAATTGTGGATAATTTTGGTCGCGTGGCAACATTTATTAAATACCTAAAGTACTAATGCATAGTTTTCCAACGCCATAGAACAAATGCACCAACAATATTTTATTGAATTAAATTTTTATTATTTTGGTGCTGCCAGTTATCTTTTCACGTATTTCTATTTCATAATTCTTTTTTATGCATTATTAATAATAAACTAAATAACGAAATTGATTCTGAACAACATAAACTTAATATATTATAGCAAAATAAAAAAAAATTAAAAAAACGATGAAGAATCGTTGTCAATTTTGTCAGGCAACTAATAATATTATAAAAACTCTTTTTCTTATTAAGGTATCAAAAAAAAATTATTGTGTAAAATAAAGTTTAACACCTTAGAATACGTCTTCGACAGATTGGTGATTACGAAAGGTCGTTACTAATAGATTCTAACATTCAACACTAAGATTAATTAAATAACAACAAACGGTTATAAAATTTAATAAAAAAAAAAATTAAAAAAGGTGATTAAAGAATTTACTGAAATTAATTTTTAAAACTAAAATTATAAAAGAATTAATTTTTAAAAACTAACATGACAGAAAATTTGTAATAATTTTACAATAAAGAGGTGGTTCTTTTGGATGCTATATCTTTGTTAATTAAACTAAAATTATAAAAGAATTAATTAATTAATTAATTAACATAAGAGAAGATTTGTAATGATTGTACAATAAAGAGGTGGAGCTTTTGAATGCTATATCACTGTTAATTATAAACAACAGAACCTTTAGAATTTTTTTTTTCTATTTTTATAAGCTTTTTATATACTTTTGTAAGTGAAATTTCACTTAGTTGTGAAATAAATGATTGTACGACGGCAACGATATACATACGTTATAAGTATATATAATCTTCTATTATTTTTAAGATTTTAAAACAAAAATTATCTTGTCTTGTTAATGGAGTTGATAATGCTTACGTAATCAGTAAATGAGATCAATAAGCGACTTTTTGTTTACCACCTATTTCCCTCACTTTATTCGGTTATTGTTAAGTTTTATCGCAATTGAATTTAATTTTATACCATGAATGATAATCTATTGTACGGACGTGGAGCTGCCCCATCCTATGACATTGTAACCATAGTCATCTAGTTGGGGCTTTTAAAAATAAACAATAAAAAAAATATAAAAACAACAAGAACATTAAAAACGCGTACGATGAACGCAAAATATGGCTGCCATAATGGGTCGATAACCGAGTATAAGCAAAGCACAGTGATGAGAGACCAAAGAATTTATGAAATGATGAATTGAATACATTTCCTGACAGATGAATATGTATATTTTGAATGTTAATGTTAATGTTACCCATTTGTAATTGATTTTAGAAATATTGACTTTTTATTGTTTTTTGTAACTCAAGATATATAAAACAAGCCAAATGTATATCGTTTCATTTCCGCTTTGTATTGTTATTGTGCTTAATGCTTGGTAAAGTTGTAACATATATACAAAGGGAAAAAGCTCAGTCAAAGCTCCACCCTTTCTGGTTCGCTAGGGATTGGTCGATGTCGTGTTGCTTACTGAATTGTAACAGTTGCCACCCAATTGTCTTTCAAATTATATATTTTCTTTTTTAGCTATTTTTACTATTTGGGCAATAATAAACATTAGAGTTGCGCACTCAAAATTGAGATAAAATTTGTGGGCGAGCAAACGGGATAACATTATATGATAAAATTGGGGTTGCGAACATACTGATGGCTGAAAAAAAGAGAGAAAATTATTTAGAACTAAGTCGACCGTTGACTAGGACACTACTAAATACGAAACACGCATAGTTTCTTGAGTACACTGGTCTAGCTGCTGGAACAACAGTACAGCATTATAATTTTTTTTCACAATAATATTTAATCCCTTTATTGTAACCGATCAAGGCTGACGGATCAAAAGACTGACTGACTGATCGACAGACAGACAGACAGACAGACAGACAGATACTTAGACGAACGGACGGCAGCTAGTTCCTGCTACTGGATATTCAGCAGCTTGTCGGGCATTTTGTCTGCGAATAAATCTGTGCTCAGTTTAGTGTGTGCAATTGTTTATTGTTATAATTAATATTGTGTTTTTTTATTATTAAATAATTATTTATTTTGGAATAACGTCATTTGATTTTATTTTTATTTAGTTTTTAAATAAATTACTATTTCATAATAAATGATAGTGAAAAGTTGTGGTTACCGAATGAAGTGAGTATTGAAGTAAATAATAAAAAAGTTTTCTTAAATTAAAATTCCTTACTAAAACCATAAATAAATAATTTTCAGGAATGTTGAGGATTAGCCTTAAAAAATTAATAAAATTAATTTTTAACTGATAAAAGATAAGAATTAAGCAGTGCGCATTTCTTTTAAAATTATCATCAGCGAAGAATCTAATTTAAATAAGTCACAAGAATTATTGAGTTATTTAAAAAATGCCGGGATTAGGAGGACTTAAAGATCGAGCCACTGGTATATTTGGCGGGTAAGATACTTTACATAATACTCAAACGAAAAAGAATTTTACTATATTAAATTAGATTAAAATGTTTGTTGCTGCGTTGGCTTAATAAAATTGTTTTAACACAATTCTTTTACTTAAGCTGGTAATAAATGTTTAGACGACATCGTTTATTATAATGTCATTATTATTTTCATCAGAAATAAAATTGAATAATTTTGCAATAAATATTACTCTCAGTTTAGGTTAATAAAAATCCTGCGTTCAGTTGAGTCACAGAAGGAACGAATAATATGTTTTGAGATTTGTTATGCAATAAAAAATAAGACCTTTCACTATTTTTTGCTTTTTCAAAAATACAAAAAAATTAATCAACATTTTTTATTACTCAATTTGGGTAAAATGTGTTCGTTGAACGATAACGAAGATCATAAATACTCAATTGCTAGGCATTGTACGCCCTGCAATATTTTGTAAAAATTATTATTATTATTATTTTGAAAATAACACAGATAGGGCCAGAAATAAAATTACATAAAATGAAAAAAAATTGTTTATTGTGTAGTTGTTATATTGAAGGTTTGATGTTACTAATCCGGATTTGATATCTACTTTCACCGTATTATTTTATTAATATTAATAATAATTATAACAAAATAATGTATTTAATTATTAAAGTTTTAAACTTCAAGTATTTTTATATTTGTATTAAATTATATATATATTTATATATATATATTAAAAAACTGTAATTTTAAGAAGGCTTAATAAAATTTTATTTTAAAAATTGGACAAATTCAAATCTAGAAAATTTTTAAACACTAAATCATCACTTGAAATTTCTATAAATAAATTTAAAAAAATTATTAACAATAATTCATCTCCCTTCAAGGAAGTATTATCTTCTTCTTAATTTTTTATTTATTATTCAACATAAATTTTTCCAATAACAAACTGCCGCTCCCCAGGGTGCGAATTATATCACAATAATAAACCACAAAATGAAATAAACAGCGAACATAAAACAATAAAACAAATTTTAACAACAAGTTAACAAGCGAATGTGGGATAAAGAAATCAGTAACGGCTCGCATGGATCAGCGAAATTTGTTGATAAAAAAGATTTATTGGTTGTCTTGCATTTCATATTTTATTTTTTTATAACAACTAATGTAAATAGAAGGTAATAACAGCGGAAAAGTATAACCACGGTATAGAAACGGTTTTAATGTGAAATAAAAAATATATTTTTCGTTGGTAAAATTTTATATAACTTTAATACTTTAATCTATTTAAGCATAATTAAAGTTATTAAATGTTAATATGTTGTGACACAATTTATATTATTAAAATTATTTTTTCTTATTTTTATTAAACTCTATTCTGAATTATTATTATTTTATTTTAAGTCTAAACCATTAAATGTTATTCAAAAGTGATCGGCAGTAAAAAATTTAGATAATTCGTTTAAGCTTTTTAATAAATCTAATTTCCTACAAAATTTTATTATGCTGCTGTTGTTTGTTGTTATTTAATGTGTTTAAAAGACATTAAAAGACTAAAAGCATTTCAATACCAATCCGATGAAAACACCCTCAAAACAAAATAAATTAGATATCGTGTGTCTCTAGTCTATTAAAAAAAAACCCGATTGTAGGCTGCTAAGAAACGACTTAATAATATAAAAATTTAATAAAAAATTGAAAGAATTAAACTAAATTATTATTGTACTTATATTGATTCATAATAATTTTGATTAAAAATTAAAGTATAGCACAAACATTAAGAGATAACAATAAACTGTAAATTATTTTTTGATAATAAGTTGAAGCAACTAAAAATTAATTTTTTTTTAAATTAAGAAAATAATAAATAACAAATTTCGTGATGTGGAAGGATCATTTTCTGTTATTGACGGTGTTACAAGGAGTAGAAAAATTATGACGAAGATTTAAGGCAAAGAATCGTGTTTAGAATTTTTTTTATTTAATAGACTGTTGTACGGAACACAGTTTGTAGCAGCAAAACCCTGGCTGCTTGTTAGATGAAAACCACTTGATTGTTTTAATACAATCATTTTATATTTTTGTGCTTTTTTTGTATATTTTATTAGTGATCCGGTTGGTAGTTTCGTCTCGTCTCGGTTATAAGTCTTTTTAATAGCAATGCGTATTTTTCGCATGTTTTTAACAAACGGTGCATCATATGAAATTCCTCAATATAAATCGAGATGTGAATTGTTAATAATTGATGTGAATAGAGTAATAGTTTCTTGGATATCAAATATGAGCAAGTTTCTAAATTACTATTTAAGTAATTTCATACTTTTCTAACCAAGTTTAAATTATCCTCCCTATAATATAATTTTAATTTTAACTCTTTATCTACTAAAATAGTCTTACTAATCTTTTGTATCTATTGTTATTATGTTTTTCTAGTTAATTAATGCTACTTAATAAATACTATGCAAAATTCGAATTCTGAGCGTACTAATATTATTCTGACATTACATACATAGTAGCACACCACAACTCTTATTAAACATTGATATTTTATTATTACTTTTACATTATAAATAGATTTGTCATAATTCCATAATCATCACATAACTAATTTTTTTTATTTCTGCTGAACACTTCATGTTCCTAACATAATGGTTTTGATAGTATTCCGACGGTAAAATTTCTTTATTATAGGGATTATTAATATTATAGTCTACCCTCTGTTTATAATACAATCATTAGCAGGAGAGTTGGTAACTGATATGTACCATACAAAGTCAGACATTTAAATATATATATATATATATATATATATATATATATATATACGGAAATAATAAGATGCAAATTTAACATCCTTATTGATTATATACTACAGAACTAGTTAAAATGTATATTGTTTTCCCGATCGATTGCAATAAATACAAATTAGGCACATTTTGTATAGACAAAAATATAAGATAAGTATTTTTACCAAGTGCATGACAGAAATTTTATATATATATGTTTATGTATATACTTACAAATAAGAAATGTTTGAAAAAAAATTTAAAAGATGCGTTAGAATATAATTGAGATATACTGCGACCACGTATAACCATATTCCCTGTTTTTATAATATTTTTTTATATTTACATAGGTTTTTGTCGAAAAGATATGGCGTGATCAATGAAAGTTGTACAAAGTACGAGAGAGGTCATGCACTGGATTAAATATTATTATATCATATAAGTAGATTTATCGTTAGTGGATAAAATATCCAAATAGAGATGATACAAAATCAAGGAACACTTTTGACGTAATTAATTTTCACAACTAAAGAAACATAACAGTGTCTTGTTAATATTCTTAATTTTTATCTGTTTTTATAAAATAAAAATCAACAACAATGTTGTCATTTAGCACAATAAAAGGAGAACAAAAATGCTCCTGCACGTTTGTACGATATGTGCAAAAAGAAGAGGAAAATTGGAACTTTCAAAGAATTTAAAATTCGGAGTAAAATAAGAAATTTAAAGAAATAAAAACAAAAAAAAATGTATGTGGAGTAATTGCTATAAGTGGAAGTAATTTGTAAGTCGTAGCACGTGCGAGACAAGCGTCTTAATAGCCTCGACGACATTGTACACTGTGTACACAAGTTAAAAATAAAATAAGAAGCAAAATAACAAGAAAGGTTTTTTCATTCTTTTTTATTTAAGAGCGTAAATGAGCTTTTTCGTTGTGGATGCTTAATAATAAAATTTGTAAAAATATCGATTTTTTGCATAATAATTTAAGAAGGAAAAACAGAAAAAACAGCCTTTTCAGGACGTATATAGAAAGTGAAACGTAAAAGATTATTTTCTGCTCCAGGACTTTTTGAGTGTAAAGGTTTTCAAGCAGCATGACCACTTGACGCAAAGTATTAGAAAAAAAGACGTTACCGATAGTTACAATATTAAAAGATATTAACAATATATCGTGATTAGGTATGTAGAAGTTACATCTTGTTACTTGAAAGTAATTTAAATGTATTGTACCATTGCTACTTCGATAACAGTTTCATTAATAATCTTGTCTGGATGGTACAAATTTAATAGATTTTAGATTTAATAAAACAAAATATAAAAAGAACGACGATATGTTATCTGATAACCACCGATAATGTTTTGATTAAAATCATTTTTTGTTTATTATAAAAATAATAAATCTCATTTATTGTTTTATATTATAAGAGATTATAATAGTACGTAGAACGTAAAACGTAGGACGTAGGGTGATTAAGCTTAAACTGAATATGTGCCTAGTGATTAGATATAGTACTTCAGCTGAATTATTGTGCTAAAAAATGCGAATTATAAAGATAAAATCACTCGTATAACAGTCAGTTAAAATGAGAAAGACTCTTAACAAAAAGTAATTTAAAAAATTGAAATTTAAGCCACAAAACATTTTTTTTGTATTTCGAAATGACCATTGACAAATTGTTATTTTCGATTAGTAAAATTGGTTTCAATTATAATCAAAATTTATATTGCTTGTTGTAAACAGTAGAGCGTAGACGAAATAATGATACAACAAAATGCATAAAAACAATTTGGTAATTGTCCTGCATGCATTTAGCTAATTGAAATGATTTTTAAACTATTTTTTGTAAGCACACGCTGACCATTGCCAAACCTTAGCATCGTACAATCAACCAAATGACTAAGGTCAGGTTTAATTCATTCTTAGTTTTTTTATATAATTTGAATTTAAAATATTTTCACACTATATACCTATAGGTAAACGAAAATGAAACGAGAATAAAAGTGAAAAATTTAACATAAAAGTACTCAACAAGGTTAAAAGCACAACTTTAATTTATTCTGTTGATAAGAAATTTTGTCCTATTCAGAATACGTATAAAAATCGATTGTTTTTCAATATTCATTAATATATTTATATATACATATATACCTCTATGTATTTATTTATAAATAGCAAAAGAAAATTTATAGTGCCAAACAAAACGTCCTCAATGATGTAGTTTTAGTATTTTATTGTTGCTACCGTTCTACTGTGTTTAAATTAATAATCCTCCCATTTAAAATAATTATTCATCCAATGCAAAGATTTTGTTTATTTCAGCAAAAAAATTTTTTTTAATGTATTCACTTGCTTGCAATGAATTGTTTTTGTGACGGTTGTCGTTTTGTTGCATAAAAATCTACCCTTTTATTGCTTTTGTTATAATCATTAATGTAAGATCAGGAGGCGACTAGTTTATCCTGGTTTACGATTTGTTTATTTAGCTACTTCTTAATCATTTTACATACATTTATTTAATATCATTTAAATATACTTTATAATATTTGTAACGAATTTAAATGCTTTTAATGGTAATCTATATAATTATTTATTGAATTTTGCATCACTTTACAAATTATTTACTAAAAATTGCTGCCGCCGGAATTAAAACATATCTTCGTCTAGCCAGTGTGTCTACATTTGCAGCAATATTTTTATTGATATTGTTCTTGTCTGTTGCTTTATTTCTTCGCCCTATTATATTTTCCGTTCCAAACTATTAATGGCATAAATATATCAACGCAGATTTGTTTTTTTTTATTTTTGACAAAATAAAGTATTTGCTTTTGGTCGCGTCTTTAGTATTTTTGTCTCTAAAAGAGATTCTGTGGCGCCACATTTTGCTCGCTGAAATAGTTTTTTTTCATTTCCATGTTTTTCCATCTTTTTTTTTCACACAAAAAAAAGTCTATGAATTGTAAATAGAATTTTATAGGCGCCGAATTGTTGTCTGTTTATTTGTTGGTAAAAATCTTAAGTTTTATCGACATATTTTTTTGTACATTTTGCGCACTAGTTCCCTTGAAATAAATATATCATTTTTACATTAAATTTGGGGTTATTTCGTTAGCCAACAAATTTTTAGTTTTAGTTTTTTTTAATAATTTTAATTTTATATTTTTTCTCTTATTTTAATTATTATGGTGGTATTAACTTATTGGTGGTATTGACTTTAAAGATAAGGCAAGAAATATTGTATGATAATTTAAATATTATATATTTATATATAAAAACTTTTCATAGACATAAAAAGAACTTTGGCTTTTTATAGCAATAATGTAAAAAATAACTAATTATCAATCAGAAATAAAAACTCGAAAAAATTAATTTATAAATATATTTCTTTTTATCTACTTTGTGGTTTGAATTTCATTTAAAAAAATGAAAGAATTTATCTTGAATGATGAAAATAATATCAAAGAGTTATAATGCTTTTATCTATTCATTTCCAACATTTTATTAGATAAATATTTCCAATATTTCCCTAAATAATTTTTTTTTCTATGTTGTTAAAAACTTTTAAAAAAAGTATGTGAATAGAGCAAATTAAATGAGACAGAATGACTTAAATATGTTTTAATGTAATAAATATAAGGGTGGTTCGATTATTCTTTATTTTATAGCTCTATCAAAAATATAAAAAATTTTTTTTTTTTGTTAACAAGACAACAAGCGATGAATCACAAAATATTTATGATGACGACAACAGAAAAAAAATAAAATTATATTAGTTGACGAGACAAAAAGGCGACATAGTTAAATTGTGTACAGTGGTTGCTTTCCCGATAAGATAATATGATGTTTGTGTATATGTATATTGTTTTCATGTTCCAGAGATTTTTAGATAGGATTTGGAAAGAAAGATGGTGGGTGATATTTCAAATAACAAAAAACAAAGTTATAATCCGATTTTCTTGATTTTAATTTTTTTTATTTAAACAAATTTATTGTTTGTTTTTTCCTACTATATATGATAACAAAGTTGCTTTTAGTTTATGACATTTTGCAACGATGTTTTTTATTGTTTTGGTAAATAATCATTTACTTGCATGTTATAGGATGATACTGAATTTTACTGCAGAATTGATTAAATATTTTGATAGAGAAAAGAGTTTAAAGCTAGCATTTCACTAAGCGAGCGTTCGACATGCCAAATTCGACGTGCACAGATGAAATGGGCCGTCGAAAAACGTGGAATGCTCGACGAAAAAGTGCTCGGCCCAATTCACATCAAACAGTATGTCATCATGTTCGTCGAAAATTTTGCTATCTGTTCGAGGCAAGAATTATCGAACATGCTCGTGTCAAACGCTGGCTTAGTGGAATACTACCTTAAGCCTTTCTTGTTTTAGCATTAAATAAATTTTACCTAACTTTATGAAGTCAACATTTTTCAATAAGCTTTTAGTTTTCATATGTAATTACTAATTGTTTATGAAGCGGCAATTACCGAAGACTGAAAAATAATATTTTAACAGAACAACACATTTAGTTATAGTGCTGATCCTTACAACCCTCATCTTCTTTAACAAAAAAGCAAATATTTTAACGTTAACGTTAAACATGTAAAGCACCATCCATTAAACTGATTAAATTGCTTGAAAACGGTCGTCATGTCACCACATGACTTCGAAACAACAGAATTTATTTTCTGTTTTTTTTTTTTTTCAGAAAAAGACAATAGAAAATCATTTACGTTGTATGCATGTTAAATAGAAATCATAATCATTTTCCCTTAAGGAGTTTAAGGTGTAAGCAGAAAAAGATAACACTAAAGTACTAGTGGGAGCTATTGCGGTTCATTTTAAGATAAAAACTTTTTTAATTTTCCCCAGAAAAGAATTAATTAATTGTAGTAAATTTAAAGTAAAATATTTTATTAATTACTTTTGTTTTTAATTAAATATCTCGCTCATTACTTATTGGAATTAAGGAAAAAATTTGTGAACTTTAATTCTACTTGCTGTTAAATATGTGGCGAAAATAAAAATAAAACAAAAAACTAAGGACAGTAAACTATGTATTTATGTCTCTGTATAATAGTTAGCTAAAATAGTGAATCCGATTATGATCTAGGAAAAAAAATACTATGACAACGCGTCCATTTAAACAATGACAAAATGTCTTCATTTTGCTTTGCCAATCTATCCCGGAGATGAGTTAAATGTGTAAATTTGATGTTCGTATTAAGATAAGAGTGTTTTGTGTTAGTTTTTTTTCTGTTTTTATTATTATTTTTCTATTTTTGTTAGTAACATAATAAAAAATAGAAAGAATAAAGGGAGGAAATTGTTTTTAATGATTGTTTCATTGTTTGTTCTTTCATTTGAAAATTGAATAATGTTAAATAAAATAGAAAAATTATGCTGTTAACGAAAATGTGAAAAGATCTCTTATCAGGAAAATTTAATGGATTCATTTTAAGTTTACATTTTTCAATCTCTTAATAAACTTTTATTAATTAAAAAGAAAATTAAAATCAAGAAAAAAAATTTAAATACACAAAAAATTTTTATTATGGAAGTATTTTAAAGGATTTCTTTTTGAGCAAAAAGTATAATAAATCAGGTATTCAGCCAGAAAATAATATTGTTTTGATATCAAAAATTTTTAACGGGCATTTTTTTTTTGTCGAAGCCAATCAAATGTTTATTACAAAAGCCTATTAAACTGTTTAATTTTTCTCCTTTAATTAAAAAACTTTTGTTTAAGCCTACTATACCTCGTCTAATTAGTGTTGGCATAGTAAATAAGAAAAGTTTTTTATCTTGTTTAATATTAATAATCTATCAGTCGTCAACATTTTTAAATAATTAATGTGCTTAATTTATGATTAATGACTTAATAGAAATGCGCTAAGAAACAAGAGATATTACCTTTTTGTCAACTTTAATGGTTCAAATTTCTTAGTTAGCTTTAAAATTGCTATTACTGTAAAAATCCTCTTAGTCGTTGAATTTGTTAATTTTAGACTGAAGGAGTTTTATATTTAGTTCATAAGCAGAATAACAATAACAACCACCGCCGCAAAGAAAAAAAAACATCAAAAGCGTAACACATATGCGACAAAGACGGTAAGAAAAAAGTTTTCATTGAGGAGTATACGTCGTATTGGATTTTTCTTGTTCTGCCACATTTGTTAACAAGAGATGAGATATAGTAAAATCCCCACAGCAACACACACATACCGAGATTTAGTGAAAAGCGAAATGAATCAAACTTGTGGGAACATAAAATATTCTATATATAGAGAGTAGCGAGTGTTTCATCTCGGGGGAAATCAGCTAAGCCGCATATAATGACTAGAGTTGATATACCGATGACAACAACAAAAAAACGGGACAACCAAAGGGATATTTATTTCACAACCAAAATCCCATTTCATCCAAATTTATTTTATTTTATTTTTTATTTTCTGGTTTTATCCTCATTATTAAAATGAACAAGAATATTACTTTTCAATAAAAATAAAATATTTATAAAATGTGGGGATTCGATTTTAATTACGAAACTTTGTCATAATCAGTGGTCGATATTTTTGTTTCATTATTATTTTTCATCTAACTTTGATATATTTATATTTTTATGGCAAAATATTGGCTTGTTTCGTCCCTTTTATACGTAATTTTAATATAATAAAACTAATTTTTATCAATACACTTTGTACATGTCGAAAAGAAAATAAGTTCTGAAAAAATGTAATTTTTCACTTGTTGTTGTCGGCGTCATCACATTACAAAAACCGAATCCCTTTATATATATTTCTTTTAATAATAATATCGTGAAATTTATTTGAATTGCTTTGAAAAGTTTATTTTTATTGTTATGTCGCTTTATACTGGCGATAAGTGAATAAGAAAGTAAAATTATTATGGGGGTGGCAATCAATAAAAAATAAAAATTGAATTCTTTTATTTAATTTTCATAAAGATAATTTGTTTTTGTCATATTAAATATTTTTGTGGTGTTTTTAAATTTGCTGACGCAATGATGATCGCATTATTTTTAGCTGGCAATTAATAGAAAAAATAAAACTTATCTATAGCTATATAACTATTAACTCTAGACAACAATTTTGAAATGAGTTTTATCTTTAATGAATATAATAAGATATTAAATTCTTCATTAAATACAAACTAAGATAAGTTGTAATAACGTAATTGTTGCCATGGGTGTTACGTCGATTACAAACATTTTAAATCGTTTTATTAATTTTTTTTTCTTATTAAACAAATACCGAAGGTTAATAAATATTGCCCTTATTTTATGTTTTATTCATTATATTACGTTTTGAAGCATTTGCCTAGAGTTATTGACTTTTTAACGAAAGTATATGACGTAATGTATATATCATCTACTTCAATCAGATTTAGATGCATTATAGGGTGAATTTTTATAGTTTTATTCTCTATTAACCGTATATTTCTGAATTTAAAAAAATAATATTAATTGTTAAACCCTGCACAAGTAACTAGTAAATTCACCCATCTGGGATATATTGCCGTATATAAATATTTGTTCGAAATGTTGTTATCATTATTATTACTATTATTTTTTTTTTTTTTTTTTTTTTTCCAAATATATAAATATATATAGATGCATATATACATATTTATCTATATAATATAATAATTAAAAAATGTATATATAATTATAATTTTTACTTAACGTTTCCAACTTAGCTAATGCCAAAAAAAGAAAAGAAAATACTGAAATGACAAAATAAAAAGAAAGGAAATTATAAATTACACTCATAATTCAGATGAGTCAACAGAAAAATATTATTTAATCAGCATGAAAATAGAAGAGCTTTTGATCATAATTTAATAAAAAAAAAAAATAATTATCTATTTTACACGAGCGCAAGTACGCAAATAGAGCAACCAAAATATAATATCTTGCGTGGTTTAGATATTAAAAAAAATGGAATAAAAAATATTTGAAATGAAAAGAAAATATAAATATAAATCGAAAACGTGACATTTCTACTGTTCCGCTTATTTGTTTGTCGAAAAACAAAACAAATAAGTATTGCTAAAGAGGAAAAATAATCTTATTTTCATGTATTAAATTCTCACATTTTCGCAATAGACGTCATTCGGAATTTTTGACTTTCCTCAAGAAAAATATAAACTACTTCTTCTTCTTATTATTATTATTATTATTATTATTATTATTATTATTATTATTATTATTATTATTATTATTATTATTATTATTATTATTATTATTATTATTATTATTATTATTATTATTATTATTGTTAATATTATTATTATTATTATTATTATTGTTAATATTATTATTATTATTATTATTATTATTATTATTATTATTATTATTATTATTATTATTATTATTATTATTATTATTATTATTATTATTATTATTATTATTATTATTATTATTATTATTATTATTATTATTATTATTATTATTATGATTATAATTATTTGGTATTTATCAAAAAGCCACTCAACTTGACACACATCTTGATTTTTATGTAAACATTAATAACAGGGTCAGTTGGCGTAGCATTTGATTTTTCCACCAAAAGTAAAGAATGGTAAAAATGTCGCGATATTGATTGATGATGATCGGCTCCATCTTCTCATAGCAAATATAGCCATACTTTGACTTTTTTTTTGTTTTCACTGAAAATAAAAATCACTCACAAGGGAACAACATTAAAATCTGTATAAAATTTGAGGGAGGGAATGAAGTGTTTTGATGTTGTTTAAAAAGAAAAAAAATAAACAGTAATAGCAACAAGCAGGAATAATTTTTCTTTTCTTTCATTTTTTTTTTTTCTTTAAAAAGCATTTACTTATTTAATGCTCGATGATGCAGTAGGAATTTAAAAGGATTCATTTTTCAAACAACAAGAAAAACATAAGATTTTCATCTCTTTTATCGAGAAAAAGGAATAAATAACTATAAAACGATTTGATTTTGAATGTTTTTTGTGTAGAAAAAAATGAACAAGAATTGTTAAAAAAGCATTATTAACGTGGAATGAAGAAATAAGGAAGAACTTGCAAGAATATTTTTTTTTCGTATATGGAAACTTTACAAAATTTTTATTTTATTATTTGATATTATTTATTTCAACTGATTAAATTTACGGTTCAACTGATTTTCCATTTATTTTATTTTTAAATACTTTTCTAATTGTATAATAAACTCATAAATTCATACAGAATTATTTTTTTTTCATTTTTGCTGTAGTTTATCAAAAGTATTAAAATTGTTACACTCAGTGCAGATGAGATAATGGAAAATGAAGAATTATTTTCAAGTAAATACAAAATTAGTAAGAAATTCGTAGAGCTATAATAGTAATAGTTAGTAAACACGTATTAGGTATATAGTACATATTATGTATATCAAATTTATATGTTTCTTTACCCTTATTTTGGTATACAATGTTTTGAGAAGATATTCCCTAGTCATTCGTTTTTTTCAATAATGACTTTTCGATGATGTTTTGTTTTTTCCATTCATAATCACTAAGCATTCTTTTAAGAACATTTTCCCTTACCGAATTAATATATTTTCTACACATTTTGTTTAACATACATACTTCTGATGTTAATTGAATGTAATGTTTTTTTAACAGTGCTTTAATGGTTCGTTGCTTTACTAATAGAAATTAATAGGTATGAAGCCTTTTAAATGTATTATTTTGTTTGAAAATAAAATAATTTGATTAAATTCTCTTATTTAAGATTTTTTTTTTGAAATAATGAATATGGAAAGAAAATTTAATTCATTTCGTTAACAAAATTAATAAAAAATTAAAAAAAAAACAGAAATATATAATAATCTAAAAAGGCGAAATGATTTATCGATAATACATAATTGAATTTTATTATAATCAAACTGAAACAATGTTACAAAATTTATATTGACGTTATGGCGTGTGCCAAGTGTCATTACTAAATTTTCAAACCCTCTTTTTGTTTTAAATATACATTAAATATCTATGTCTACCACGAATTATTATTATTATTTAAATTTTGTTTATTTTCTCTGCTATGATGAGTTTACGTAAAAAACTTTGGTTTATACAAAAATCGGAAAAGTAGAAAAAAAAGGTAAAAAAAGAAACCAAAATTAAAGCTTACCCTTTGTTTACATGCAATATATAATATCTTTTTTACGTTCAAGAGATCAGCAAACAAGCATAAAAGCGTTTACAACAACCTATGTTTATATATGTTAATAAATATATCGCTTTTTTATTCATTTTGTCTATTTTGATGATTGTTTATTTAATAAAATCTTTTGTAATTAACATTTTATTACATGACTTTAAGTAAATAGTGATAATTTTTTTTTTTAGAAAGACCAATAGAAAAGAATATAATTATAAAAATATTAATCAAGGAAAATCATAAAACTTTAGATTATTTTAAAATGTATATATTTGGGTAAAATAATTTTTTTTAAAGTAAAATTTTACACAAACAATAATCATAAAAATGCTCAATGCCTAATGTAATAATTAATTTATTTTAATATTAATAAACACGAACAAAGTGGTTGAATAAGTGTGTATTAACGATTTCAATGCTTTTATTAAAAAGTGTATTTGTATTTTAAACGAAGATTCATAAATATAATTAATGACAACTAAATTCTCTATTCATTCAGAAGTAAATATTTAGTGAAGTAGCGTCGTTAGTATGTGACATTGACATATCAAGAAATGTAATCATTCTTAATAATTTTTTCTGACGTTCTAAGTAGTTTGAAATTTTATTTAAGTAAATTTTATTGTCTTCACTTTAACATTTTTTCTCATCACAATGTTTGAGGTTTGTAATAGTAGCAAAAAAAAAAATTCTTATGTTATAAAAATCTTATTTTTTGAAGAGTTACAGATGAATTTTTTAAAAATGTTTAGAAAGGGAAAAAATAAGTTATAAAACAGTCACTTAAGCTACTATTATTAGCGACGTGTTTTGTAGATTTAATAGACGAATAATAACATCGTAAGCTAAATGATAAATATAATAAAGAATAGTAGAATAAAGTAAAAGTTATAACAATAATAGCCTTTTTACCCTTCTCACGCAGACTGTTCTCATCTATCAATTCAAATGAAGGGTTGACAACATCACGTCTTGTGTCATCATCATCATCACTGTAATTATCAAAATCATTAATGTCTGTCTCATTTTTTAAATGTTTTTTATGATTATTTGTTTTATTTTGTTACTTTATTATCTCCATAAATGCAAATAAATTTTCATTGAGATAATTAATTACAATAAATTAAAATCTATCACGAAGTAATATTATCAATACCGTTAGAATTATTTATTTTTGATTTTCTTCATTTGCACGAATCACTGATTTCGAATTAATATCAGAACACCTTCTGCACAATTACTTTTGTTTTTTCTCATTATCATAATATTATCTCACACTATCTCTAAAAATCATATTAGTTTCCATTCAATCACACACCGTAAGTATGAAAATTAACTATAACGTGATCATGAGCAGTTTTATCATAACATTGTTCAAACAGAAGCTAAAGGTTCTAAATTGTTTATTTTTCTGTTTGTTGCTTCTATTTATCTATAAAAAATTAATCTTAACAAAATTATATGGAATTTAAAATAGAAATAGAAATAAACAAAAATTTCATCCGCTTATAAATAAAGACCTAAGGAGAAACGAATAAAAAAAAACAATCTAAATTTCACATTGGGTAAATATTGAATCGTGCGTGATGACCAAGTCTTGTCATCACTGTGAAGAGCTCTGCTCCCAATCTAGTTACATTACGATACAATAAAGAAAGCTAAACCATCAAAATAGCCTACTGGGAATGGGCTGTACTTTCTTCGATTTTTTTTTAAGTTAAAGAGAAAGAAAAAAGTAGCTGTTAAAAGATTGAGAAACGATATTATTTTCCTTCTGTTTGTTTGTTTATTTATTTTATTTGTTTAAGTAAATATTTGGGGTGATGGGTACATGGTTGCACGTTTATCTATCCTCGTCAGTTAAATAAAATTGAATTCAATTCTTTTATTATTTTACTATAGGCGATTTTTTGAATTTTACAAATTTACTTGGTTTGGGTATCTATTTTTTTCGTTTTGAAAAAAGTAGCAAAAAAGCAATCAACTGAATTGGCAAGATACGGTTTAAAGGTAGCAAGGTACTGCGTTTTCTATTACCAGCAGAATGCAACAATAAAATCAAAATGAAATAAAGTAAAATATAAATCTATTTGTAAGATAAGATAGGGTATGGTGGTAAACAGTCCATGCTTTTTTCGTTTTTTTAATACAAAATAATCTTCACGAATGTAAACGATTTTCTAGGATTTATCAGGGACATAATGTCGGATTAAGAGAATACTTGATGATATATTAAATGTGGAGTGAACGATAAAAAGTTAGAATAAGAAATTTTATATATATAAATAAGGTCGTTTGAGTTCAAAATTTATTTACGTAAATGATGACAACATTTTTAAATTTTATTTTACTTTTTTAAGCTCTTAGCTTAATGTTTAAAAGATGTAAATACATGAATAAAAACACACACAAAACATTGCATAACAAATGCAAGTTAATATAAACATATCGAAAACAAAATAGATAAAAACCGGTCGGTTTCATCTTACAGAAATCAAAGTAAAAACCAAGAAAATGTAATAAAAATCATATTACATTAGTTTTTTTTTGTTTATCAAATTAAATCGATCAACCCCAAAATAAAAGAAAAACAAAAATCTTTTTTTTTTGTTCTGAATACAAAGAGAATAAAAACCGATGCTATATAGAAATCTTGATTGTATTTAACAGTTAAAATTGATATGTGGTGCGCGTTTTGGTTAGATAATTTCACCCTTTTTAGTCTCATTTTCAATAAATTTTTTTCTTTTATTATAATTTTTCATCATTCAAAAAATATATGCGTGTAATGTAGACAAGAATCTGGTAACATGTATATAAACAACAGAAATCCTTGCAGTGCATTAGAAAGCAATATATAAATGTGTTTGATTTCTTCTTTATTTTTTTTCAATGAACAAATACAGCACAAAAATAACTTCCTTTTGTTACGTTATATTTTATTTTTTATGTTCGTTTAAATTAAAGCCTTAAAATTTGTATACAACTTAAAAAAAATGATTGAAATAAACAGCCCACACTATGTCATTTACATAGAAATGGCAACATCATCAAGCAGTCACGTTGCCGTTAATGTATCTTTTGTAAAAATAGACTGAATAAAAAATATATCAGACACCGATTTCTCTTAAAGGATCTATTAAAAAAAGGCGACCAGATGTGAAAAATATTATTAACTGTACTGCGGCCACGCTTTTTACATGTTCTCATTTTAATAAAAGGAGTAAATTATGCAAATGAAGCATCCAAAGTGATGCATATTGTGTCATTATACACTCTAGCACAGTGGTTTTTGATTTTTCATTTTATTTATTCTAGATTCTATACAAAGTTATCCCCTTTTTTGTGTGGTAATAGTAAATGAAGTGGTTTATTTAAACGATACCATTTACATTCTTATTATTATGATAATGAATAAAAAATTACTGAAATTAGAGAATATATTTTTAATTTTGTTTTTGAGACTTACATATCTTATTTTATATTTTATTTATTACTATTATTACTATTATTACTATTATTATTATTATTATTATTATTATTATTATTATTATTATTATTATTATTATTATTATTATTATTATTATTATTATTATTATTATTATTATTATTATTATTATTATTATTATTATTATTATTATTATTATTATTATTATTATTATTATTATTATTATTATTATTATTATTATTATTATTATTATTATTATTATTATTATTATTATTATTATTATTATTATTATTATTATTATTATTATTATTATTATTATTATTATTATTATTATTATTATTATTATTATTATTATTATTATTATTATTATTATTATTATTATTATTATTATTATTATTATTATTATTATTATTATTATTATTATTATTATTATTATTATTATTATTATTATTATTATTATTATTATTATTATTATTATTATTAATATTATTATTATTATTATTATTATTATTATTATTATTATTATTATTATTATTATTATTATTATTATTATTATTATTATTAATATTATTATTATTATTATTATTATTATTATTATTATTATTATTATTATTATTATTATTATTATTATTATTGTTATTATTTTTATATTTTATATATTTTAAACATATATACAGAACTATTGATAGATTAGTTAAGTTAAGTAAATTAATTCGTTTTAACTGGTGTTTTGGGGTGTTTAAAAGTTATTATAAATATTCGAGGGGAAAGAATATTTGATTGTTTTGTTTGTGTTATGTGATGGCAGTAAACATAAAACACCTTGTTAAATAAGTTATGCACTTGTTTCCCACGGTATAGATAGCATTGGTAAATTTCTACCGTTCTCTGTATATAACAAACAGGAATAAATAGATTTATTTTTTCATTTTATGTTATTTCTACGTTTTTCGGTTAAGGTTACACTTATTCCCCGTGGACAAATAAAACTTTCATGACTTTTTTCCCTTTAGTAAAATCAACCAAAAATATTCACAACCTGTTGATTATTATGATCTTTCGATGGTAATTTTTTTTATGTTCACTACAAAACATGTCATCGAAACACATAACATGTGGTTATGATATGATTCTCTTTTTTTTTTTTAATTTCTATTAAAATCAACACAATCTCGAATAAATTGAATTTGGATCAAGTATTTATTTGTTGTTTTGTCTTGTTGAGAAGACATTATAGAAATATAATTGATTTTAAATAAACGTTTTAAAAATTAATAGCATTTTACTCATACTTCGTTGGATTAAATAGATGCGAAAAAAAATGTGATTCAAATCAGAGTTTAAAGTACAATTTAGAGTACATTTAATTTATTTATTTTTACCGTATCATATCAATGCTTTTACTAAAATGATTTTATGTATTTAAAATACCGCAAACAATATTTTCACCATTTATACTTCATCGAAATAGGATGATAAAAGAACGCAAAAAAATAAATAAAGCGAAAAATAAATTTCAATTTATCGTTAGGCTTTGTTGTTAAAGGGGAATTGCTTTCTTGTACATATACCAGTAACAAACAGAAGAGGAACACGTAGAATCAAGTTAGTTGTAAATATCAATTATTGGTTGTTTAATTTATTTATATTTGTTTGATTTAGTACAATTCTTTTAATCGCTTAATGTAAATTACAAAACAAAAAATTGTAATTTATTTAAAACTACTATAATATATTTGAATCTTTATGAAGAAAATAGGGAGATTTACAATTTTTTATTAAAAATGAATTGAATTGAATTAAACCTGGTAAATACTTAAAATTATTTCTTTGAAGGTTATATATCTTATCAGTAGGCTTTTATACTTTTTATACAACAAACATGTTTACACGCAAAACGATTCAAATAAACAGATACAATTATTTAAGTGATTTCAAAAGGTATTATTTTCCTTTCGAAAAAATCGATACACTGCCATAAAATCTCTGACTGTAGCTGTAAATTCTGCAAAGCTTTTTTTATCATTATTTTATATATTTTATCAATAATGTTTATCATTTTAAAGTAATTACATAATTTTATTTTAAAATAGATATACTTACACATATATATGTATATATGCGTTAACTGAATTTATATAATAATAATAATGCGTAATGAATATTTTCTATCACAAGCTGTAGCCAAGGTTGAATGATTGAAACTGTAATCGGTGATAGCCGCTACTGGAAGTCTAAATAAATAAACAATTTTATTTTATTGTTCACGAGTTTATAAATATTTTATTTGTATCTATATGGTTCAGTGTAATAAGAAAAAGCCAGTAAAAATGCTAAGAGAAATTCTCTAATACGATTATAAAGCAATAACAAAAAATAAACAAGAATAAAAACTTTGGTCATTTTGGTAAAAAAATATGTTTAAATCAACGTTTTTTTTCTCTTTTATAATAAAATAAAATAAACAATAATCGGATTATATAATTTGTGAAAAGTTGTTTACGTCATTTAGTGAACAGTAAATATATCAAAAGCCAAAGGGAGACAGGTGGGCGGAGATCAGTTGTTATATAAAATATGATGGCACAATAAACATAACTGTCCAACCCCTAAATTGTTTAAAATGTAATAATGAAGAAATAAATTAAAAAACAAAGAGTGAATTACAAAATATAATCATATTCATAATGCTGTTGCTATACTATTTTTGTTGTTGATGATGGTGGTTAAGTATAAAATAAAAAAAGGAAGGAAATTTTGTACATTGAAATCTACAGGGTTTTCCAATAAGAGGTGTTATTTTGAATAGCCCGCTATTTCGGTAGATGTCACTTTTGAAGCTATCATTTGTTGACATTTGACAAGTAGAAACTACGCCATTAATAAAAATGGAACGATACACGCTTCAACAACGCATTGAAATTATTAAAATTCACTATAAAAATGGTGAAAATTTGGCAGAGACGGTTCGTAAAACTCGAAAATTTTTGGGTCGTCGTGAAGCACCTTGTCGGACCGCAATACAGAAATTGGTGGAAAAATTCGAGCTGTTGGGACAACTTAGTGATGTGAAGAATAAAATCCGTGCACGTCGTTCAAGAACAGCCGAGAATATTGCTGCTGTAGCCAAAAGTGTTGAAGAAAACCCAGGTTTGTCCATTCCTCGTCGTTCTTTGGAATTAGGCATTCCACAAACGTCATTACACCGTATTTTGCATAAAGATTTGGGTCTTAATGCTTATAAGGTTCAGTTAACACAAGAACTCAAGCCGGCCGATCATCAACAACGTCGTGTCTTTGCTGATTGGGTCCTTGAAATGCATGAAAATGATCCGGAATTTCATCGAAAAATCATCTTGAGTGATGAGGCCCATTTCCACCTCGGTGGCTTCATCAACAAGCAAAATTGTCGCATCTGGGGCTCGGAAAACCCAAGAGTTATTGTTGAAAAGCCTCTCTATCCTCAACGTGTGACTGTTTGGTGCGGTTTATGGTCCGGCGGAGTCATTGGACCTTACTTTTTCGAAAATGAGGCTGGAGCAACAGTTACGGTGAATGGATTGCGCTATCGAGAGATGATTAATGATTTTTTATGGCCGGAATTGGATGGTATTGATCTGGACAACGTTTACTTTCAACAAGACGGCGCTACGTGCCACACAAGCAACGAAACCATTGATCTTTTACGGGAAAAGTTTTCGGACCGTGTTATCTCTCGAAGAGGTGATCACAATTGGCCACCGAGATCTTGTGATTTAACACCTTGCGACTTCTTCCTTTGGGGCCACGTGAAAGAGAAGGTCTACGCCAACAGCCCAGCGTCGATTCAAGACCTCAAAGATGGAATTCGTGAGGCTATCGAGGACATAGGGCAGCCACTTTGCGATTTGGTTATGGAAAATTTCATGAAAAGGATATGGTCCTGTAAGCGTGGTCGTGGTGGTCATTTGCCTGAAGTTATTTTCCACTATTAATGGCATACCTTTCTCTTTATAATGAAATAAACATCCGATCATTTATATTAAAAAATGGCATTTTTTTTTGAATATCAAAATAACACCTCTTATTGGAAAACCCTGTAAAACATGAAAAAAAAAATTAAAAAAAAAAAACAAATGACAAAGCATAAGCTGAGATATTGATATCGAGAGGGTACGTTTACATTGTTACCTTGTCCAATTCATTTAAATTATGAATTTAGACGATTATTATATGAAAATAATAATAAATACACAAAATAGATGATAAGATAGATAGATATATAAATAAATTGATAAATTGTTGAATAAAAGCGTACTAATTTATTCTCATATAGAAACTATTTATAAATTAATAGTAGAAAAATAAATTAATTTGCATATCGTTGCCTGATTAAATAATAATAGTGAAAAGGGTGTTTCAGTAATTTTAGAAATAAAACTGCAAAAAAGTGATTATTTTCTGCATTTATACAGAAATATGGATAGCAAGAAAAGAAAATTATAATGGGGTAAAATGAAAAAAAGATCATACAAAACGAAATAACAAAAAAAAACACCCTTCCACTATTAACATCGATATGAATAGATGTTATGCATTAAAGTTATAAAAATAAAAACATTAAACATGATGTTATTGTCGATTTATAACAATGCTTCTGTCTGTTATGATGTAACTCTCTGCGTTTTGTTATTAATCATTTTATTTTATTTTTTAATTCAAATTATGTTTACTTTGGGGTTTATTTATTATAACATAGACAATTATATAAAAAAAATCTGTAATATTTAATGGACTTTTATATTGGTGTTGTTACAATTTTCCTTTTAAAAAATAAAAACACAAAAATGTTTTTATTAAATTTATTAATGCCCAGCTTTAGCACTAACTGGAACACAAATCATTACTGTTAATTAAGTTATATGAATTTTAGTTAACACAGTCTTAAAAAAAATAAATAAAGAAAATATTATTCCAAAATTCTTGTAAAAATCACAAAACAAAAATATAATAGAAAATATGAGAAACGAGTTATCCAGCTATGTTATAAATCTTTCTGTTGTATTTACCCCAAAGTAAATAATTTTTTTTAAGTTTTTCAGTTTGTTCAACTAAGCTGTTTTTATTTTTGTCTCTTCATTTGTTTTTTGCGATGGTTATCTCAATTGCTTTATCGAAGTCGTTACAGTTTTTATTTTGTTTTCAAATTAAATGTTGTTGAATTTTTACTTCAATAAAAGACATATATAAATTCGTCTTTCTTTGTGGTTATAACATATATATTTTTGTTAATTATCATTTATTAGATTAATTTTATGTTGAAGTATCACACGTTTAGTAATGTAATAAACGATTGAATATTTAATTGAAAAAATAAAAAGTTGAGTATAATACCGTATTTTGATTTATATTGGTAAAATAACCGCTGCAGTACAGTTGGTGTTGACATCAAGTGTTCTTTCCTATTTATATTTTTTCTCAGAACAGAAGTGTTTAATATTTCGGCTCTTAATAACAATTATTATTCTTATATAATTTTCTTAATAAATGCAAACTAGTATTAATTACAGAAATTTAAATAACTCCTCAAAGTATATGTAAATTTTTAATTTCATTGAATTTATTTAATTAAAAATTATTCTGAATTTTTTAATTTCTTATTCTTGTCAAATAAATATTAAAATTAAAAAAAGATTGAAATAATTTATATAAAAAAGTGAAGAGAAAAAATGCATATAAACACTGCTGCTCCGCTGTTTTATTATTTATTCATTAACTATTGCATCCATTTTTTTCAATTTAAGAAAATTATTTTCAAAAATTAAATAATATATTAAAAATGACTTTTATTGATTTTTTTTTTTAATATAGAAACCGATATGAGAATTTCGAGATACCAAAGCATGGTTATGAGCACATGGATGGTGATGGCGGAGGTGGTAAAGGTGGTGCAGATAGTGGTGGTTACGCCGATGATCGTGGTGGCGACTCACCGCTTTCACTTGAAGAAATTGAACGTCCACCACTACGACACGTTGATAAATATATTCGTGCTGAATGTCCGTGTCTAACTACCCGCTATACTATTGCTCTGATGACATGTTTGGGTTTTATCATCTCATTCGGGATGCGCTGCAACATGGGAATGGCCAAGCTGCAATTCGAAAACGGAGTAAGTAATTTATATAATATATTTATATATCTATTTATATATATCTATTTAAAATGTATTGTCACGCATTGTTAATATGACATACATTAATGGTTTGTATAATGGATGGAAGTGGGTGGTGGTTGATGGTGGTTATGGTTTGTGTTGTTTTTATATGGGGTGACGAACCGTGACAAATAATTTTATTTTATTTAAATTATAGGGTAGACGTGATACAATACAAAATTATTAAATAAATTAATCGATAGAATTGAGTTTCGATCAAACATGGCAAAACAAAAATTAGATTAATCTTAAAGGTTTTAATTTTGTTTTCAAATAATTTTACTTTGCTATTATTAAAAACAATAAAATAAATCAACAATAGGAACACGTGCCGTGAAATAAAGATTTGTCGTGAAAAAAAACTATACATAATTACATTTATATTATTATTACTTTTATTATTAAAAAAAATTGTAATAATATAAGGACGGTACATATTTTTATAAATTTTTGTTGATGCGCAAAATATGATGACGCCGCCGGCAGCACTTCCTCATTCTTTATACATATATGTACAATACAAAATTTATAAATATATATATATAATAAATAAAGTTAAAATATTGTATATGTTAACACCCTCCAAGCGATAGTACTTCCTGTTTTTATGTGACAGGAAATGGGGCGCTTTTGTACTTATTTATATGAATCCCGTTTTCTTGTTATAACTTTCTATTGACTTGTGATTTTATTTTTCCGTACTGATGTGTGCAAGAATTGTTGCTATTTAATGGGGTTGTTCATTTTTTTTTACAAAAATAAAAAAAATATTCTTTTAATGAAACGTGATCACGTCAATTAGAGTATGACGATCAAATATATTTTATAGATTAATTACAGCATTTATTCATTTTAGGCAGTCAAATATAATTGGACAGTAGCAATGGAGAGTGCTGTGGACTCGTCTTTTTTCTGGGGATACCTAGTGACACAAGTACCTGGTGGTTTTTTAGCGTCAATGTTTCCAGCAAATCGAATTTTTGGTACCGCAATTGCCTGCTCATCGTTTTTAAATCTTTTAGTTCCTGGAGCGATGACACTGCATCCAACGGTCGTTATTTTAGTAAGAGTCCTTCAAGGATTAGTTGAGGTAATATAAATAATAATGCTTAAAAACTAAATCGTCTTTTACCCAAATAATTTATACTATATTGTGCTATACATCTTTGTCGATTTGGGGATCACTCAAGCGATCTAAGCAGACTCCTTTTTTATGATGTTGGTATTGTTTAAAAAATAGAATGATAAATATGAAAAGAAAAGCTTTATATACACATTCTTTATTTTATAACTCGTCAAAAATACATATTTAATACTATGTAAGCCTAGATAAATCCGTTTTCACATATACTCATAGCATAAAACACATTACATGAATGGTAAAATGAAAAAAATCAGATTTTAACAAAAGAAGGATTTTACTTTGATTATGAAATTTCAAGACCATCGTTTCACAATTTATTAAATATTCATTTTTCCTGCTTAATTCTAAATTTTATATCAAACAGGGTGTAACGTATCCAGCTTGTCACGGTATTTGGAGATTCTGGGCACCACCATTTGAACGTTCACGACTCGCTACGATGGCATTCAGTGGTTCATATGCGGGTGTTGTACTCGGTATGCCGATGTCTGGTATTTTGACAGGATTAATTGGATGGCAAGCACCGTTTTACTTCTATGGCGTAATGGGACTCACATGGTATATTTCATACTTAATAACGTAAATCCATAACTTATCATTTTAATAACATATATATTTAACCTAGGTATGTCTTTTGGCTATGGTTATCTTTTGAGAAACCACGCAATCATCCAACAATAACAGTTCAGGAATTAAAATATATAGAAAAGTCACTTGGTGAATCAGTACAACAGACAATGCCAACCTTAAAAACGACACCATGGAGATGCTTCTTCAGATCAATGCCTGTTTATGCTATTATTGTCGCAAATTTTTGTCGGTCCTGGAATTTTTATCTTCTTGTTTTATACCAAAGTGCTTATCTCAAACATTCATTTAATTTTAGGATCGAAGAGGTAAACAATTTTTTGTTTTTAATTTAAATTAAATAATTTAAAAGAAAATTTTTGCATAATTTCCATACTAACAGACTGGACTACTGGGTGCGTTACCGCATCTGCTGATGACAATTATAGTACCATTCGGCGGGATGTTAGCGGATTATGTTCGCAAAGAGGGTATTTTATCAACAACAAATGTCCGTAAATTATTTAATTGTGGCGGTTTCGGATTGGAAGGATTATTTTTCTTAGTCGTTGCTCATGCTAAAACATCGGTTGGTCATTTGAATGGATTCATTTTTTGTTGTATATTGTAAAAAAAAATAATAATTTATGATTAAATAACAGACGGGTGCTATAACAGCACTAACATTTGGCGTTGCATTTAGTGGATTTGCTATATCTGGATACAATGTCAATCATTTGGATATTGCCCCTAGATACGCTAGTATTCTGATGGGAATGTCAAATGGTATAGGGACAATTGCCGGCCTAATTTGTCCAATTGCAATTGATCATCTGACACGTGGACAGGTAAAAAATATTAAATTTATTATTCAACAATTTACTATGCATTACAATTGAATAAATAACGAAACGTAAAAGGTTCATTATGCGATTTTTTTTTGTTGTTTAAAATTATGATAGTCAGCTAAGAAGTGTATTATATTTATTTATATTCAAGACTCTTTATGACATTTATATATTATAAAAATACCCCAATACAATACATCATATTGCATTTGTGACGCATGACACCCCAATTTTTAATAATGTTCTTCTTGCAATGTATCAAATCAATGTTGTTGTAGCAAACAACCATCTGAATAATAACAATAATAAAAATAGCAGTGTTAAGGGAGCTTCCTGTTATTTTATATAAATATATATAAAGAAGATATCAGATTTAGTTTTCAACAATGATTTTGTCTAAATAAAATATCGTACTTGGTTACGCACGACTTAGTCAGCTAGCTTTACAGTCTTATTGTGAAAAAAACTCTCCATTGCATTAAAAAAAAAAATAGGGAATAAAAATAAATAACAAACCGTAGATGAATATAAAAATAGTTCACTCAAGTGTTATTTCAGCTGATATTGCTATTTATATACTTTGTAATAAATTATAAAAATAAAAGTAAAAAAAAAACCATTACCATCGATAACGATAAATATTAATAACATAATCACTCGTGTTGAATGATATATTTTTATATTAAATAATTAAAAAGAAAGAAAGGGAAAGACTAATCGACTTAAATTTTTTTTTTGTTTTATTAATAATAATTAGCCAAAAGATTGTTGGGAAATTGTATTTACGATAGCAGCAACTGTACACTTGATCGGAATAACATTTTATGCAATATTTGCCTCGGGTGAACTTCAACCATGGGCTGAGCCTAAAGTGGAGGAACGAAAAGTATGGAGTCCCACCGAGGCTGGTTACGAAAAAGAAACTAAATTTGTATGTGTTTGATGTTTTAAGTTAAATACAATTAATTAAACTACATATTCCATTTTATTATTAGGACGGAACCCAACCGGTTGATGTAAATCAACAGCAAACACAACAAATAGCAAATCAAAAGACGGTAAGTTATGGTGCTGTGGAACATGTTGCGGGGAATCCATTTGCTCATGCAACAGCTTTGGCTGGGGAGCAAATACAACCACAAGCAACAGATACGTACCTTCATGGGACAACTGAGGATAGATCATATTAAACATTGCAACCAAAATGAAATCTATAATATTACAAAGAATTTTGAAGGTAAAACAAAAAAAAAATGCTCATTTCTTCTCCGAACTTTATTCAAAAATAGTTTTATTAATTAATTAATTCAATACTGTACAAATACCAAGAAAAAAAAAAGAAAATTATAGTAGCAATAATTAATGAAAAATACATCTCAATGTTTCTTAAATTTATAACTTTGTTCACTTAATCTATTTATTTCATTAAACAAAAACAACTATATAGAGAAAAATATATAACCAAAAAATAATAAAGATATAAAATAAAAATAATAATTTAGTTAAATAAATAAATTTAAAAAAACCCTGCTTAAGCAATTACTTCTTAGATAGATAGGGAACTTACTTATAGACTAGATCTGAATAATTATAATAAATATAATTAATAATATAATATAAACAAAAAAAAATTTAATGTATTTACAAATAATAATCATTACGTTAAAAGTTTAAATAATAGTCCGTTAAATTGCATTTGTTATTTATGCACTCTCATATTAATATAATAATTAAAATAATAATAATAATAATAATAATAATAATAATAATAATAATAATAATAATAATAATAATAATAATAATAATAATAATAATAATAATAATAATAATAATAATAATAATAATAATAATAATAATAATAATAATAATAATAATAATAATAATAATAATAATAATAATAATAATTATGTTTATGTTTCGCAAAAAAAAAAAAATAATAATAATAATATAAAAGTTTGATTACACAAATAATAAAATTGAAAATCATCATAATGGCAAAATAATAGTTTGTTAAATTTTTTTATTAATTTTGTTTGGAATTTTAATTATTAAGCATAGTCAATTAAGTCTTAACTAATTATATAATTGTATATATTTTAAGTTTTTTTGCAAAGCATATTTTGAAAATTATTTATTAAGCTATATTAACCATATATTGTGTGTTAAATGTTATAATTGTTTTGTTTCTTTTTTTTTTAATAGAAATTAGTCCTATCGTTACTTATTGCACTTTTTTATTAAAATAAATTTTGCACTTCACACTCCTTTTGGCATATAATTGATGGTATACTTTTTTTATAAAACGTAGAAATCATTGATGAAAATAAAATTTATAAATTTATTTCTACAATATTTCAACTAAAGCACATGATTATTGTTATCCAAGATTATGATGGTACTTTAGAGAAAAACCACCGAATTTGCACTTAACAAAATAGTTAGAAATACACAGAACAGGCACATGAATGTAAATTGACTCTATTAGCAAATACTTCACAAACCAGCACAAATAGTACAAAATGCAAACCTAACACAGCTAGCTCAAAGCTTATATAATGCATACGATATAACATGCAAAAAGTACTACTAGTAACTTCAATTCACTATGCACTAACTATAAAGCAATAATCACAAAATACTATACACAAAAATTACAAATCACAAGTGTTTTTTTAACTTTTGGTAATAAAAATTATGATAATTATGGTTCAAATAAAATGCACAAGGCACTGATTACTATGCAGAAACCCAAGCTTATAAATTATTTATTACCATATTATGTCGTTACTTTTCATTTTATTTTTTCTTAATAATTTGGCATAATATTACTTGCACTTTACAACTTTTTAATAATGTATTTATTTGTTGCTGTCTTTGCACAAATTTAAATTTTCAACATAAATATACTTAACTTTATAAGTAATCTATGTTGTTTTTTCATTTAATTTAATTACATTTGAATTATAACTAATAGCAACTTAATTGACTAGAGTACATTACGACTATTAAGTTTTCTTTAGTTAATGTTAATCAATGTTTATTATTTTCACTATCTAAATGCTTCGTCAATGTTTTTTTTTAGTTTTTAATTACTCACTGTGGTAGCCGGCTTCACACGAAGATAGCATAAAGTATTTAATATAATAAAACCCCTTTTTATTTTATTAATTAACTTACATTTTTACAGTCCCGTTAATTATTTTATTATTATTAAAAACCTCACATCTACTTTTTCCTGATAAAAAATAACATAAAGTAAAACAATACAATATTTTAATCCATTTATTTCTGTATATATAAACCAAAACTTACTTTTATTTACATTTTTTGTATCAGATACTTTCCTCAAAAAGTATTCTGGTATTGATTTAAATAGTGATTGTTAGGGAATCCAATTTACGGAAAAATTAATTTTCGTAAATGAACAGCAAATTGAAAAAATTAACAAATGAAATTTTTTTATTACCTTTAATATTTTTAACATTATATATTAATTTTTACATATATTTTTTTTAATTTAAAATTATTATTATAATTTTAATTTTATTTAAAAAATGCTCTTAGAAATCACTACATATATAAAACATAGTCTCTTATACGTGTTGGGATTTCTGTGCAAAATAAAATGAAAATGTACTTTTATGTAATTTGTATTAAACATTTTAACAAATAAATTCTCTTACCTTATAATGTAAAATTGTGTATAATGAAAATTTGTGCATTCATGTATATATTTCAGTAAAGTTAGTTAAAAAGATAATACAGATTTATTTATCTTTTGCGAGAATTTTTTTTACATTTATCAGCGATAAAGTTAGCAAATTTATACATTTTTTTAAAGTCGGTAAACTAATAATTTTACATTGACTTGATTAACCGGTACATCTGCAATAGTGATTTTAAAGCGATTTGCCGGTAAAACCGTATATCGGAAAACATTATTGGATTATCTCATAACAACATAGAATAAGCATATAAACACATTTTTAGCAGTTTAATTCACAATTTAAAACAGTTACTTGTTTTAAACATGTAAAATATATTAGTTTTCTAAAATTCTATATGGTATTATATAGGAATAGTAATTAATTGCTTGTTTGATACGTGTAATTATAAATTAATGTTGTTCCTGGTGAAAGAAATATACATTCTGTGAATCTAAATATTTACTATTGTATGTTTATTGTTTTTATTTAGGAGCTACTACAGTAACCAAATCCTCTCATAATATAAACAATACTAAAGAAATTTTAGTTAAAAATCATTGATTTGTGTAATTAACTTTTATTCGCTTTTACTATAATATAATGTATTAATTTAGATTTGAAAATATCAGTTAGTAAGTTAAGTTTTTCCATCCCTTTAATTCAAATCTATTCGATTATAATCAATAATCTTTATAATAAAAAGTTAACTTTTGAAGCTATTAATTATTACTAAAAACAGATAAATTGAAATACAAACAATTCGAAAAATAATTGCAATCACACATTTTTTTTTAAATGAAATCGAAAATGTTTTGGCATTACGACGTGAAGTCGCCCTGTGAATAGCTTGGGGCTACCATGTCAATTTATGATATTGGATGTGAGATATTTGTGAACATTAGTTTTAAAGGATTGATTATTAAATTGGTCTTGGTAACGCACACGCTGGTAAAGCGTTTCATTTTTTTTGCTGTACGAGTAAGGGAATCGTTTTGGAACTTTGAAAATAATAAAATCAATGAATTAGTATATTTTGAATTTCTTTTCAGAGCAATTAAAATACTTTAGAAGTATTTTTGGATGTTGGCAGAAAATTAATACATTTTAACATAACATTTTAACGGCAAATGCTTCGTTTATATAAGTATTTCTTACAATAACTTACCCTTTGCAAATAATTTAAAAATTTGGTTAATTAAAAGTTTTATGAAACTTTTAACAACTCAATAATAAAACAATTAAGAAAACTTATTAACTGATTAAATATTTACTTATCATTAAAAAATTGTATAGATTAATATATAAAATCTATTTCATTAGATATTAAGCAAAAAATA
>OZ012636.1:69767-90559 GCA_963942525.1 Ptychoptera contaminata
AAACGTATTTAATTTTTTTTATTTACAAGATTTGTAAGACAAGCAATAATATATTTTTTATTGCTATGCTGATGACACAAAATATTTGTACACCATTCGCCGATGAAACTTAAACTAAAATCATTTTTACATTTTTTTTATTTCTTTTCTTTTTCTTTAATTTTAAAAAATTTGTTATGAGTTTGCGGTTTTTCTATACATTTAATGATAAAATGGTAAAATTAATAGTTTCTAGTATATAAAAAGAAAAAGGAGAGTGGTATTACTTGTTTATTTTATGCGCTCCCCCACTTATTTATGCGTTTATTATTATTATTATTATTATTATTATTATTATTATTATTATTATTATTATTATTATTATTATTATTATTATTATTATTATTATTATTATTATTATTATTATTATTATTATTATTATTGATTATTATTATTATTATTATTATTATTATTATTATTATTATTATTATTATTATTATTATTATTATTATTTTTATTATTATTATTATTATTATTATTATTATTATTATTATTATTATTATTATTATTATTATTATTATTATTATTATTATTATTATTATTATTATTATTATTATTATTATTATTATTATTATTATTATTATTATTATTATTATTATTATTATTATTATTATTAATATTATTATTATTATTATTATTATTATTATTATTATTATTATTATTACTATTATTATTATTATTATTATTATTATTATTATTATTATTATTATTATTATTATTATTATTATTATTATTATTATTATTATTATTAATTTACATCAGGTAGTGAGCTAAGGTAAAAAAAATTAACCATTAAGTAACTTATATAAAGCTAATAATACTTTTATTCTCTGCTACTGTTTCCAGGGTATTAATTTTATTTTTAACACATAAATCAACCGCGCAATGTTAAATAACAAAAATTACATCTATTTTGACATAAGTCATTATTATTTATTTTCGTTTACCTTAAACGTAACACTATTTTAACAATGTTAAGTTATCTTGCATAATTTTAATTTTGGTTTAATGAATTTTACGTAAGTTTTAATCAGTTTTTACACTGTTTGCATGTGCCTTCAGTATTATAATAATAATTTGTTATTTTTTTTATTTCAGAATGGATCTCTAATGAGATTGGGTGAAAGTGAATTTTCTCTTTATTGTTCGTGTTATTTCTTTTTTACATTTATAATGATTAATGTAACTTTTTGGGTGAATTTTTTTTAACCGAAACATTAAATAGTAACCACGTACCACATAACTTCTTTCTCTAAGAAATTTAATCCAAATTTAATAATGACAAGTCATCTAACGACTGTCATACATTCAGTATTCACTTCTCAACTTTTGTTGTACTTCATTTTTTTAATAAACTTATGGTTTTGATACTGTGATTAAACATTTATTAAAGAAAAAAACATCAAAACCCTGCATATTTTAAAATATTAATAATCAAAAAAAATGTATAAGCAATAATACTTTCAGGTTTTTCAATTTGCCTTATAACAAAAATAGCAAAATATTATTATATTTTCTCTAACTAATCGTAATTAAATGGTTCAAAATAGGAATTTAAAGTAAAACTACATTTTTCTTTTTATGTATTTATTTTTTCCTAGAGAATTCATCTTATCATTTTTATAAGGTGCTTTGATCGCTTTAGTATTTGCTTAATAATCACCATGATAACAGTAATTTTTTTTAAATTAAATTTAAAATAATTAATTTAAAGTAAAAGCCTTCGTAATTTAATATTATTATTATTATTATTATTATTATTATTATTATTATTATTATTATTATTATTATTATTATTATTATTATTATTATTATTATTATTATTATTATTATTATTATTATTATTATTATTATATTATTATTATTATTATTATTATTATTATTATTATTATTATTATTATTATTATTATTATTATTATTATTATTATTATATTATTATTATTATTATTATTATTATTATCATTATTATTATTATTATTATTATTATTATATTATTATTATTATTATTATTATTATTATTATTATTATATTATTATTATTATTATTATTATTATTATTATTATTATTATTATTATTATTATTATTATTATTATTATTATTATTATTATTATTATTATTATTATTATTATTATTATTATTATTATTATTATTATTATTATTATTATTATTATTATTATTATTATTATTATTATTATTATTATTATTATTATTATTATATTATTATTATTATTATTATTATTATTATTATTATATTATTATATTATTATTATTATTATTATTATTATTATTATTATTATTATTATTATTATTATTATTATTATTATTATTATTATTATTATTATTATTATTATTATTATTATTATTATTATTATTATTATTATTATTATTATTATTATTATTATTATTATTATTATTATTATTATTATTATTATTATTATATTATTATTATTATTATTATTATTATTATTATTATTATTATTATTATTATTATTATTATTATTATATTATTATTATTATTATTATTATTATTATTATTATTATTATTATTATTATTATTATTATTATTATTATTATTATTATTATTATTATTATTATTATTATTATTATTATTATTATTATTATTATTATTATTATTATTATTATTATTATTATTATTATTATTATTATTATTATTATTATTATTATTATTATTATTATTATTATTATTATTATTATTATTATTATTATTATTATTATTATTATTACTATTTAAGTCATTCAACACTGTTAAAATATAATAATATAATGTTTAATAACAATTTCTGGAATACAAATTACAAATGATAACAAATTTAGGTATATAACTGGTTTAAGGAACATTAAATTATTTATTTTATTTAAAAAAATCCATTTAACAAGATATGATAAAAATTTTACATTTAAACTTTATTCTTAAAACATCAATAAGGCAATAATTTGATGTTAATGTAAGAAACTCTTATAGATTCGCATTAAACACTTTAGAATTTTTTTACGTCTTTATTTCCTTTGTATGTTCTAAAGCGGCCTTGTGCAAATGGTTGATGCGAATTCGTTGAAAAAAAATATAGACCACGTGCACTGAAAATATTATATTAATATAATTATTATTAACAAGAAATCAAATTTAATGGTATTTCATTGGTGAACAAGTAAATGTTTTTTCTTTTCTTTAAGTACTTAGCATGTAAATTTTATTTATTTTAAACCTGTAAAAACTTTAAATAGCCAGTTCAAGTACATAACTAGAAACTTAAATAGTTTAAATTTGGTTATATTTGAAAAGGTTAACCGTCATGCTCATGGGAAAACTCAATAATAATTTTGGCGTTTTGATGTATCACATTTGACAAATTTAAAGGTGGGTATTTGTTTTTGTATTTGATATTTCTAAAATTATATTATCTTTAGTTTCACAGAGACAAATATTACAAAATTATTCATACAATTCAGGTTAGATAACCTTCAAACTATATTTTGTGCTTAAGAGCTCTGAAAAAGCAAACACTTTGTCAGACATCAACTTGATCAAAAACATTGAAATTTGATTAATAATTATTTTATAAATAATATAAGCATCCTTACTTGTTACTATATTAATAATTAAAAAATTAAAACAACCATAATACCAACATAAACAATTTTTTTTAATTTACATTTAATCAACGTAATACAACGAAAACGTTTCTAAAAAAAGAAAAACCTCAATAAAAAAAAAAATTTAGACAAAATTAAAAATAATATGTAATAGATAAATAATTATTTAGTAAAAATTGCGATCAAGGTTTTCGTGATTATTTACAATATTATTGTTATTGCCGTTGCATGTCATTAACGTTGCATTTTATTTTTTAAATAAAGTATATCTGCCTATTTTTGTATATATGTACTGGTTTCATTTTAGCAATTTAATAATAATAATTATTTTGTGAAATTAAAAAATGCATGATAAAGACATGACCCACTTTATCTTAAATATATTTTTTTATTGAAAATTGCAATAAAATTATTATTTGATCAGATTTTTTAAAAATAAATTAACTTTATTTGTTATAACAAACAGTTTAAATTGATTTGTTTGTTTTCGATGGCATGACCTTGGCGACATTTACCTGTCTGCTTTTTTTGGTGTTATATTTTTAATTTCAAGATAATTTCCACTTTAACAATATTCATTAAAAACTTTAGGAGCTTTATTTGTTACTGCTTATTGTACTTCAATACCGGAATACTTCAATACCGGAATTTTGTTTTATTTCTTGTAATGTTTTTGTTAGTTTTCAATTTAAGAAAAATTCATTTACAATTCAAGTAATTTTCAATTCATTGATCTTTAAGTCATTGTCATGAAACAAAACGGTTTTAAATTAATAAACAAAAAACATGATTAAACACTTTTAAAATTTTAAAATAATTTATTGTCTTATTTAGTTAAGTTACGTTAACTCAAACAAACAACCGTAACAAAATCAAGTTTAAAAAATTAAATTAAATTTACGACTTTCTATACTGGAAAGCTTTTCCTACATCGATTTAATTTCAAAATTTTTAATGTTTTAAGAAAACATTTTTTTATGTTGGTGAGTCATTTAAAAAAAAAATAAAACCAAAATTTTTGTGTGACTTATTAAAAGGTCAGGGTTAAAGAACTCTTCTAAATTAATATTTTATACCGCATCGTTAATAATTTATTTTCATTTTATTAATTTGTAAACCATCTCTTACTTATAAATAAACTAATCGGAGCAAGTTCTTTTTGGTTTGGTTTAAATTTTTTTTTGAAAATGTTAAAACAGAAACGAGATAAAAAAATAATCGTTTTGTTGTTTACGTTTCAAACTTTCTCTTTTAATTATTTTTCGAACTTTTGCAATTTGCTTGTAAATTATTAAACTGACTCCTATGAAATGGTTATTATTATTTTATAAGAAAATGTAATAAGAATAAAATATTACGAACAAATAATTTTATGGAAAAGTTTGTCAATACAATACTCATTATTTACATAACAAAGACTTTTACTTTCAGTGGTTTTTTTTGCTGTTCTCTTATAGCTTTTTATTTTGTTTTCATTTTACTTGAAATAAGTGAATTTCCTACCTAGATGATGTATTTATACCGAAGAGCATCTGATTGTTATTGGTTTTGTAACAAATACCAAACAAAAATAAAAAATAATTTCCGCAATAGAAACCCCAAAATCCGATTTTGCTATTTATCGATTCGGCGTAATATTTTGGCGCACGTGCGTGATTACATGATGCTGTAGCTAGAAAAATATTTAAAAAAAACCATCTCAAATAAATATTATTAAAACACAGTGATATATAATCGCACATGATACATTGTTGCATCCTGGCTGATAAATTCCACCATTGGCATAAAAATCCACATGGCCTACTGGCTGGAAAAGTCCACGATCAATAATACTTGTATGAAGAACATCAACAAATTCAGCGTCATCAGCATCCAGACGATTCGACTTCGATGCAGTAATGAACAATGGTTTTGCAGGATCTAAGCCAGTTATACGCTTTAGTTTACCAGAATTTAAGTAAAGACTTATCATCCCAGCTACGTGAGCACCCAAACTAAATCCAACCACATGAAATTGTTCTAATGGAAATTTCAGTTTAGTAACCAAATGGTCTATTAATTGTGCCGTACAATTAGACACCACCTTTAAATTAGCAACCGATTGAAAGTAGCATGGCTCTGGTACAAGCGTTCCATAATCAATTGATATTATGTTATAATCGCCATGCTTAAAGTAAGCTTATCGGAATAAATTGCATTAAGAAAAAAAAATTCTTTTAAAATGATTTAATAATTGTTGCACATACCAGGGCGAAGATCGCTATTCGGATCAAAATCACGATCTCCGGTATAACCGTGTATTATTATTATTATTGGTTTATTTTTGATAAAGTATACTTCATTAATTGAGTTTTTATCACTTATATTTAATTCGTGCGGCATGCTCTGTGTATTTCTGCAAGCAAAATTATTTATTTTATACATTTTTTTAAATCTAACATATATTGCTAACCTGGTGTAATGGAAAAATCGAACATTTTTATTAGGACATATTTCTTCTGCCACAGGACAATTGCAACTCATTATACATTTAAGTTCTGATTCGTTTAATTCATACTCACCATGAATGCCGAGCAAGGCTTACAAAAATACACAAAAAAATATATTATTTATTTATAACTAAAATCACACTGGTAGCCTGCACTTCGGCAATATTATTAAGCAAAAGACTCACCAAAGCTATGAATAATAATTATAGTTAAATACAATGTATTAAAAATGAAATTCATAATTAAAAATTTTATTCTTAACACTATAAGCTAACAACAATTTTTATAGTCAAAATTTTAATAATCAAAAATAACTACGTTAATTATTTTGCACACCTGTACCACAAACAAGCATTAAAAAACTAAAGCAATATTGCTGTTTCTTTTCATATTTTTGAATAATATATATAATATTTTCTTTTAATTGATTTTGAACACTATAATAATTATTTTTTGAATTAAATTAAAACTTAAAATTATAACAAACAATAACCAAAAAATATTTGTTAATTATTATTCGATAGTTGTTTTCACTTTTAGACGAATGAAATGAGTAAAACGTGTTTATTATAAAATTCTTTTTTATACTATTGAATTTTTTATCATCCCATATATTTTTTGTTTATTATTTTGCCAATATACATTAAAGATAATTATATTTTTTTTGTAAAAAAAGTAACAGTTGATTTTATGGAAATTTAAATAATTGCAGATATCTTACGACAAATATAATTAAGATAGACTGTATTGCGACTGTTTCAACGTTAAATTTTACTTTTATTTTGAAAAGAAAAATGTGTAAAAATAGTGCTTTTATTCATCATTATTTATTGTACTGTGCGATTGAAAGTGTGCAAAGTAATTTGGTGGTTCAGTGGTGTTATGCAGTGGCACTTATAAACTGTGGAAGCATAGCAAATGTTTTTTATTTTATTTACTAATATTTACTCAAAATTCTTAATTAATTGGATAACATTGGCCATATCATACATTTTTACTAAAGCTTAAATAACCATTAAAAATATATAAATATAAGTTTATATAAGGGAATAAAACATATTCATTAATGATTAATGTATTTGCTGCCCTCATTTTAGCAATGTTTTGCATATTAATCATATTTTTAATTATTTTAATTTCTATCGAAAGCTCTATTCTTTTCCTTAGTCGAAATATATTTATTTAAAGGATTAATTTATTAAAATACAATAGATGGCAGTAGCAATATTTTATATGTTTTGGAACTAAGGTTGTGATCTATGTTTTATGGAATGCTATTCATATGTGACAAAAAATTGACAGTTCACAAAGTATAGCGTGAAGTGCAACATTTTTTAACATTTATGTTGTGCAAACTTTTGTGCAATAACATGTCTTAATTATACATTAATACTTTTATAAATATAATAATGTCAGTTCATCGTCTACTATTGAACCGTGTGTTGATTCCTCATTTGTTTCAACCCGTTGTCAATAGGAATTATTCACAAAGTAAACAGTTCAAAATAAAAGAAAGTAACAAAATGTCGAAAAATTTATTGGAGGAAGAAACAAATTTAATAAAAACAATCTTTATAAATTCATTGAATGCTGTTAAACCTAAAGGATTAATTGCTGATAATAAATTTTTTGAACTGGATACAAATTCAAGCGAAAGTCAAATTTTACGTGTCAATGATGTCAAGTCTGCGAGTTATGATATCGATGTAACCAATAAAAAAATTCATCTAATCGGTTTTGGTAAAGCAGTTTACGGTTTAGCGGCGCAAATAGAAAGAATCTTGGGTAATAAATTGAATTCTGGTTTCATAAGTATTCCCGTTGGTACAATTAACCAATTTAAAGACGATCCTGATTATGAATTTGAAAGTTCAGTGATCAAATTTATAGAGGGTGGAAAGTTTAATAGAGCTGATGAAAACTCATTAATTGCAGGAGGCGAAATAAAAAAAATTGCAGAAAGCATGACTAAAAACGATGTATTAATATCTCTTACCTCTGGTGGAGGTTCATCATTAGCAGTTTATCCGAAGGAAGGGGTTACACTTGATGAAAAATCCAATCTCATTCAAAAGCTATCTAATCTTGGAGGAAATATAACGGAAATGAACGTTGTTCGTATTGCATTATCAGAAATTAAAGGTGGTAAATTGTGTGAAGCTGCATCCAAAGCGTACGCATTTATTTCGCTTGTTCTGTCAGACATAATAGATAATCCAATTCACTTAATAGGTAGCGGTCCATGTGTACCAATTGCCTATAGTAATCATACACCCATATTTATTCTACAAAAGTACAATTTGTGGGATACGCTGAATAAAAATATAGTGGACGTAATATCTGAGGCGAAAGAACATAAAGTAACGGCACATTATAATTCCAACTTGCACGTTCATTTAATTGGATGCAATAAAATGGTTATCGATTCTGCTATGGAGGAAGTACGAAAAAGTAATTATTATTCTGTTTACCTGTCAAGCAGTATAGATGGTGATATTGCTGATGTAAGTTTATGCTATTGGCGACTGGCAGTAGCTATAAATGCGTTTATTGCGAAACCAGAAAATGAGGAAAGCTTTATAAGCAGTATAACTTCACTTGGAAAAGAAATAAAAGCACAGAATAAACTTGCGTTAGATATAATCAAAGCTGTTGGAAGTGATGCAAAGGGGATTATTTTAGTAGGTGGTGGCGAATGTACTGTTCAAGTAAAGGGTTTAGGCATGGGTGGCCGAAACCAAGAATTGGCACTTTTATTTTCACATCACTGTGCGTATCGAGAAGGTGATACGACTAACGTTTTGTTACTGTGTGCCGGTACCGATGGTATAGACGGTCCGACCGAAGCAGCTGGTGCCATTGGTGGCAGTCAAATTATCAACGAATACAATGAAACGAAAGATGAAAACAAACCATCCATTGAGGATTTTATTTCACGCAATGATAGTTTCTCATTTTACCGAACACTTAAAGACGGATTATTTCAAATTAATATTGGTCATACAGGCACTAATGTCATGGACTTAAATATACTTTTCTTTAAACATAGGCAAAATTAAAATCTATAAGGAAATATATAGTTTATAATGGTTTTTTTTTGATTATTTAAGATAAAAATACGCTAAGATTAAAATTAAGACAAGCTAAATAAATGTGTAAGGTTCCATTATTATTATTATTATTATTATTATTATTAGTAGTAGTAGTAGTAGTTTTTTAATGTATAAAATGAATAAAAAAAAATTATAATACAATCTCTGAGTTATTAAATTGATTTACTCATATCCGGTTTCTAAATAATCCACAATGTCTAATCCCCCTCCTGGTAATATGATCAGTATCTTCATCATTTTGATTGTCATTATTCCACCCACACCCAACAATTGAACAAAATTACTTTTCTTCATAAATAATTCTTGTTTTTTTTTTCAATTGCATTTGTATTTGTTTTGCCATTTAGCAAGGCTTTACTTGGCGCAATTTTTATTTTTTAATTAATTAAATAAATAGAATATAATAATTGTGTGTCTATAAGTGGCATGCGATCGTTTATATTAATTAAGGGAATTACTCATACGATACCAGACTAATAGACGTCGTTGTTTATTATATAATGTTCTGCTTATGTTATTTTCTGTCGTTTGCTGTTTCGTATGCATTTGTTTTTGCCGATGTCAAAAAATTGTTATAACAAAAAATTGAGATTAAATGATTGATGTTTGTTCCGTGCTAACGATGATCACAAATATTGTTGGCTGAAGGTTGAATTTCTTTACGATATTTAATGTTTCGCAACGAGTGTGTTTTGCAATGTTTTAAAATTGCAACGAAATCTTATTGTTAGCGATTAATCAAACAAAAAAAAAACATATTTTACATATAATCCTATACAAAAAATAACGCAATTTTTATAAAATATTTAATTTACATTTTTCACTCAAATAATTAATTGAGCAAATTAGTAGTAACTAAATAAAAAATATACTTATGACAGCCTTAAGTGAATAAAGAAAAAAAACACAAACATTACTTGCATTAATTCAATTAATTGAGTTGTTGCATTTTACTTATTAGGCGATAATTTTATAAAATGAACTTAAATTTATATGAAATTTATTTATGTTATGTTTTTTTATTACTTTTAAAATTATTTTACTAATTTATCGATTTTATATTTAAGAAATTAGAAAGACAAAGTGCTACACTATTTTTTCAGTCTTAAGGTTATGATCTGCTTATCTTAACAAAATAAATTCTACTTTAAGAAAAATCTATAAAAACACATAAGAATAATAAATGGAAAAAATATCATAAATGATTTGTATCTTGTTAAAATTGTTTTCTGTTTCTTTTATTGTAATAAATAAATGAAATTATTAAAAGCAGCAAAGTTATTCCACAGTGCTACTTGCTAGCCAGTGTGGCAACAAATACTTTATAATCAGTGCTTTGTTTTCGCATATTTAATATATTTATTCAAACAAAAATTTCTGGTTTACTTTTAATTTTAATTTAAGTTTTAATTTTTGATAAAGATTTTAATTTTCTGTTGGTTTTTTTTGTTTGTTATGTATAGTGAAACGTAATTTCATTACTTTTATTAAAAAATGAAAAAAAAAAAAAATTAAAATATTCATTTTGTTGGATTTTTTTTTTATTTAGCCGATAACAGACATAATTAAAAAAAAATAATTATAATGATTTTTTATTTATTATTATAACAATCTAGTAAGAATATGACCAATAAGTCATATACTTTTTTCATTATTTTACTACGGTTACTTAATATTTAGAATTCATTAAGCCTTATCTCTTAGATTATTTCAGCGTTGCGCCGACAATACCTAATAATTTTAATTCCGGTAGAAAGAAAAATGGCAAAGTGGATCACACTTTACCTCTCAAAAAGAGGGTAACAATATAAAAAAAAAAAAAATAACAATAATGATAATAAAATAACTAAATAAATCTACAAGTGCGCACATTTTATAATAAGTCATAGAGATTTTATAATTTTTAAGTAGTTTCATAAAAAATATTTGTTTTTTTTTTAAATAATTTAATTTGTTAAAAACTTATGAACAAATCAAAATTTATCAAAGTTTTTGGTTCTCATAATATTTATTTAAAAGACATTTTGTCGCACTTTAGTGGGTTGTTAAAATTTTTGCTTTAGTACTTAAATACTGTAAAGATTAAATACTTAACAAAAAAACTCATTAAAGTTATATCCCAGTTAGTTAACAGTAAGTTTTTATGTTATAAAAAGTAACACTTTTTGTAAAAATTGCTGGTTTTGCACTATTTTTTTCAGTTTTTACAAATTAACTGTAACTACTACTACTTACTAATTAAATGTAATAAATAATTCCTGTGCGATCTACCCATGACTATTAAAACCGAGCTTTTAATTTAATAATTGATGCTTTGCCAATATTGAGTAAACTTAATAAATATAAATCATGTGTTGTGCTTTGCATCTGGCCGCACATACTTATCAGTATAAAACACTACGATAGAAGTATAATAATAATTTTTCATTGTGTTAAAAATGGTAATGCGTTTCACTTAAACCGCGTAAGCATTTTTCTACCTTTGTTAAATTTTGTCAAATATTATTTTTAAGACAGTCAAATTCCTAAGCTTTATTTACTTTCATTTGGAGCATACCTTTTATTTACTATGAGTATTTTGTGGCACCAATGTGTCTACAACAAAATAATATTGTTTTATGCTTTTACTTAGTTCTGCTTTAATAATTTATTTCAACTTTCTTACCTTCCTTAAGTTTTTTGTATATTTTTTATTTTTATTTCATAAATTTTTTTTTTATTTTAAGTCGTTTTTGTGTTGATAGAAAATATTAAAACATTTTTGTCTAGCTTTGATGATTTTTTTTTCGATAATTTTTGCTGGAGTCGAACATTTTAAAATGCAATATGTATCATATTATGCAAATTATTATTTAAAGGAAGTTTTTTAATTAACTGATTTAACGTGTAAGCACATGACACTTTTGGCCAAATAACAACAAGAACGACAATGTTGTTTTGATTAAAAAACAATTTTTTGTTATGACTCTTTATTCAATTCAGATGTAAATTTTAACATGGATTAATCATTTTATTCCAAACATGTCAACATAAGTAAATATTTACAATTTAATTGTATTATCTAAAACTGTTATTGTCTAAAAAAAAACTTAAAAAATTCTAAAACACTAAAGATAGTTCTTTAGACAAAAAATAAATAATAATAAAAAATTAATTGTACAAATTCTGAGCAATGCAATGAAAGAATTAAGATGATGTTAACTATAGTAACAATTAACAAACAAGTTAATAAGCAGCACACATATTGCTGTGCAGATGAACAACATTTTTTTTCATTTTTATTTTTACTTCGTTTAAACAAAAATAAAATATTTTCTTTTTAAAATATTCGAGAATGACCTAAGCCACTTTTTTGAATTTCTCTTTCTGTTTTAATTTTTTTTTAAGTACATGCATACATTTATATAAAAAAATGATTACAAGAAATAAATACAATGCTAATTATCATAATTATAATAATTATTATTATTATTATTATTATTATTATTATTATTATTATTATTATTATTATTATTATTATTATTATTATTATTATTATTATTATTATTATTATTATTATTATTATTATTATTATTATTATTATTTTATTTATGTGTCATAACTTAACTTTAATTTTATCACATCGTCTTACCATTACCACGATATAGTGTTTCATTTATACATAGTCTTAGATTCTTTATTTCACTTTAATAATTTGTTGCTGTTATGTTATTTCTTCTCTACACTTAATTAAGATCAAAAGGTCTACGCATTTTATAATTTTGCTAATACTTTGTACTCTTCAATTTACTGTCAGATTTTAATCAAATGACAAATAATTCTTCCTATTTTAATAATCATGAAAGAAACCACATTTCTTTTTTATAATTATTTTAATTAAATTTATATTAAAGCTCTTTAAAAACAAAAGATGGCTTCACAACGAAATAAATAAAAAATAAGCAGAGAAAAAGAAGAAGCTAAGCTTAACTAAGTGATAATTATAATTAATGACTTTAAAAACATTTACACATATGTATATGAAAAAAAATGTAGGTTATACTTTAATATAAGTTTGGTTGAGCATTTAAAAAGCTTGTTTGTTTCGTATGATTAGTATGATTAGATTTATTTAGATAAAGAATTTATTTATATTTAATTAATATATCTTTGCTTAATTGTTGCAAATAATTATAATATATATAATAATAATTATTATATATTATGTGCAAATAATTTTACGCTTGTATTCTCTTTTACAAAAAGTTCTGAAGAAGCTTGAGAATAGAGTTGGAAGTCGTTTGATAAGTATTATATTTGATAAAAAGAATAATTAGTAAAATCTATTTATTATTATTTATTTTATTTATTTATTTATTTATTTATTTATTTATTTATTCTTAATAATTTTAATATTATTTGGCTGCTTGTTGCTAATATTAAACTTTAGTTAACTAATATTATTCGCGCGCACCACATATATCTAATTTGTTATTAAAAATTAAGAAAAATAAAAACATTACATATATACATAAATGATAAATAAAACAAAATATGCATAAAATATACACGAAACAGACAACATGTAGGCAAACTGTTAACGTTCAGTTAAACCTGTTAAAAGTTACTTAACTTTTTTTTATTATTGTTTTCGAAAACAGAGTGAGATACAAATAAGTTTTTTTATTAATTTAACTTTTAAAGTTATTTATTTATTTTGTTTTTTTTTTTTAATAATACTTTATTTTATGTCAATGTGTGTTGGATTAAAAGTTGTTGTTTTTACATGTTGAGACGTTTACACAACACAATTTCATTTAACTAATTATGAAAAGAAGACAAAGATGGAAGCTAGGTTTTGTTTTGTAGAAGCTTTTTCTCAGCTTTTCAATGGTTTAAGTGTTTACTACCAGATATATTAGAAAATTACTAGTTGGAATGCACTTTATATATTGGTAATTTTCTTTTATAATTGATTAAAATAAAGCATATCCAATTTGAATTCATACATACAATTAATTCATGCAAATTTATCTCATTTTAAGCATTTTATTTATATGTATTTATAAGACTTGAGAAATAAAATTGAAAATTAAAGATCATACGTGTGTGAGATTGTGACTGCGGCTTAAACTGAGATGCCTGATTGAAGATCAGATCTGACTGCTTTTTTTATTATTATTTTTTGCTGTTTTGCTTTTATTATTGCTGTTGTAGTTGCTCATTAACTTGTTAAATTTAGCTAATCTGAGCTCATTTTCTTTTCTTTATTCTTTTTAAAATAATTTTTAAAAGTTGATTGTTGAAGAATTTTTGTTTGATTATAAATTGGACTGTATGACGACGTAGTTGTCTCTTTTAAATGTCGCACATTTTATTGTTGTTAATTTTTAATTCATATAAATTTTATTTGTTTATATTCTGTTTTTTTGTTGAATTCTTTATTTTTTAATAATTTTTTTTTATAATAATAATTATAACTATTATTATAATTGAGATTGGAGTAAATTCCAGTATGTGATATTGTATGTTGAAAAGTGACTCCGATTCTCAAAGATCGGATACAGCTAGCCAGTAGAGAGCTGATCGCAGACTATACAGCATCAAGTTTAATATATTTAAAAAAATAAATACTATAAATAAATGAATAATAATTTGTATTACTTATACGGTTAAATATTTATTATGTGTGTAAAAATTTTTTTTATAAAAGTAATTAAATAATTTAATTCTTTGTGTTATATAAATTAAATTTAATTAACTAAAAATAAAACGAACATGAAATATTTGATTTAATTTATATAAATTGTATGAGTGTATTTGAATAATTAAAAAAAAAAGAAAAAATTTTATCAAGATGTTTAAGTGCGTGATAATAAGAACAATACTCTTGCAATTTATTGATATTAATTAGATGGATCAATTTAATAGTTTTGTTTGGTGTTCTTTCTTGTATATAGATATTATTTCCTCCTGAAAAGCATCTTAGGGGTTTTTTATTAGTTTAATATTCTGTTAAATTCGAAAAATTTTATTCATAATTTTTTCGGAACAAAAACGCATGAGATTCAAAAATCAATAATTCAATAATAAACTTCGGTATGCTAAATTAAAAATATTTTCAAATAATAAAAAAAGAAATTTTTTTTTTTAAAAATTGCATTGTCGTCTTGAGCAAAGTAAATTTTATATTATTATTTTTACATTTCTTGCATTCTCGCATCTTCCTTTCCTGTTTTAAAACAAAAAACAATATTATTATTATTAAAAATAAAACGAAGCAGAAAACGTATAAAAAATGACGCTGTGATTTTTATTATTAATTTATTTTTGTTTCTCTTTAAAACATAATTTTTCAGAAAACGCAATCCGTACTTTTAGCTTTTTATTTTGTATTTTTTTATCGAATGGACAGCGAGAAAAGAATGAATTTTCAATTTTTGTCTTCAACTGTATCGATGCAACCAGATGGTTTTAATGTCGTACAAAATGTTTTCACTGCGAAAGTATTTAATAGTCTAATTAAAATATTTAAACATTTAAAACTTTAAAAAATAAATTAAGGAAAAACAAAAAAAAAATAATTTTATTACCAAAGAGAGCAAATTTACGATTTTTTTTCACGCGTATTTTTGTTAGATTTATGCTTTAGTGAGTGAATTTTTTAATTATATTTCTTCTTTTATATACATATATATATATATATATATATATATTATATTTGTTATTCAAAAACTTATGTTTTTGTTTCTTTGTTTATATATATATATATATATATATATATATATATATATATATATATATATATATATATATTTTATTTAATAAATTGGCTGATAAATTCATATCAGCGCTAAACTTTCTAAAATACACATCAAACACACATCGTGTTTAAGTTTTTTTATTTTAAAATAAATATATTTTTAAAGAAAAAATAACTTATTTTCAACGAACAACAACAACGGCAACAATACTATTATAGTTTCATTAGGTGTGTATTCAATGTTTTAACAGAAGAAGAAAATAATATATAGTTTTAAATTTGTTAATTTTTTTTGGTTTATTTATTTATGCAATAAAAATAAAGTTTATAAACGTATTGCGGCAAGCAATTTTTTTTTTTAATTTTAATTAAATCTATGCAAAGCTTTTAAAAAGAAATTCAAAATATATATGTAAACAGTTAAAGAAGTAGAGATACAAATTGAATGCATAATTTTAGAATACAAATTATTATTAATTTTCGATTTCCCCTAATTTTTAATTATATAAAAATAAAGTAATTAAATAACCATAAGCATGTGTTTTCTATACATTTTCTCAAAATCAACTAAAATAAATTATTAAAAATTTCAATAATTAAGAATTTTAATAAAATGTATTTTTGCGAATTAACAATAATAAAGAATAAATATCAAAAAAAATTACTTTAACCAAAATTTAAATTATTTCTTTTTAAAGCAACAACAATTAATAAAAAAAAAACAACAAAAATAATAATAATAACAAAAAAAAAAAAAAAAAAAAAAAAAAATAATAATAATAATAATAATAATAATAATAATAATAATAATAATAATAATAATAATAATGAAAATAAAAATTAAACTAATAACAATGAGTGCATTTAAGATAACATACTGAGATTAATTAAAATTTAGTGTTAAAATTGAAAGAAAACAGACATTGTGTTTTTTATAGTAAATACAAAATAAAGTATAATTGAGCATAAACAAATTTTTTTTAAAAAGTAAAACAAATAAAGGAATAAAAATAATCATTTTTTAATTAGAAACAAAAATTAAATTTTAAAGATTTTTTTTTTTACTCTGTAAAGACCGATTGAGAATTGATTAATTTATTTTAAAAAGATAAGCAATAGTTTATTCACAAATTACATAAAAATTTGAACTCACAAACAACGGCAGAATAAGTAAAACAGGCAACATCTCACCTTCGTTCCAATCATCCAACTAACCCAACAGCAACAGCGTGTTTTTATGCTTTTAACAAATTTATATATTAACGAAGCAGCGCAACACAATTTATAAAACGAACAACAAATGCAAAAAAAAATTGTTGTATTCATTTTCATAGTAACACGTACAACAACAACCGGAAAATTTTAAACAAAAATCACTAATTTTTTTATTTAATTTTTTTAAAATAAAAGTCTTTTATATATTTTAAAAATTTTAAATTTTATAATATTCTATTTAAGTGTGTAATGTTTCTAAAAAAAATATTAATAATAAAATTTGAGAAAAAGTAAACAACATGAAATGTTTTAGTGAAGAAAAAGTTAATTAAATTTAAAATAATAAATAATTCATTTGTGATTTATTATAAGTTATAAAAATAATATAAGAAAGAAAAATTAGTGTTTTGAAAAGTAAAAGAAAGATATACAGTTAATAATGTGAGAAAAGTATGTTTAATGAAAGAACTTTTTTAAGTATTGATTTGTTTTACAAAAGTTAAAAAATTGTTAATAAGTGGTAATGACAGCGTGCAAGTTTACCTGGATTTTAAACCTTAGCACAACAATAGCACATATTAATATTTTAACAACGGATAGTATTGGTTATTTCCGCTGATTTGAAAGAATTATTCATTTTAACCCGATAACAGCAGATACAAGTAAAATAAATAGAGAGTATTTATTAAATTATAAATAAACGACACAAACATTGGAAAAAATTTCGAAAACGAAATAAAAATTATAGGAAAATTTGCTGGGAAGGGGCTAAGCACCCCTGAAAGCAACTTGCAGTCGCAATAAAGGTAAAATTTAAGTTTTATTTATTTTTCTTCTTCAAGCTATAATATGCTGTTGCAAAGTCATTAACCTTGGATTAACACGCTAACGCAGATGTGTATTAATTTTTTTTCGTATTATTAAAGAAAACATTAAATATTTGATTAAAATCGTTGTTTATATAAATCTAAAAATAATTATAATCATTTAATATGTTAAGAAAATAAACAAAACTAAAAGAATTGAAAACAAAAATAAGTGTCTTTGTTTGTATTAAATAAAAAATAATAGTAATAATAAATAAATTACACGAATGGGCAGCGTGATCGCGATTTGATCGACGAAAAACAATCAACAAAAAAATGAAAATAAAATATGGAAAAAGTTTTTTTTTTTCTTAATATTTATTATTTCTCTGCATATTTATATGATTTTGTTTATAATAAAAATAAAAAAGCTCAATTAATCTATTTTGCGTTAGTTTTAACAAGTTCTTACGAGTTTAATTATTATTATGGGCAATTATTCTCATTTTGTCTTTTTCTTGTGGTAGTCGAATCTAGAAAAATCTTTACAAAACAAATAACAAAGCAGACAGAAAAAAATTAAATTAAATTTTAAAAATAAAAAAGAGAAATATAAAAAAATATGTATTTATTCAATTGTTAATTGAGTTAAACTTTTGGCTGATGATTTTTCGATCCGAAATTGATACGCATAACATTAGCGGTACTTTAACCTCTTGACTAATGGTAAATTTTTTTACAGTATTTTAACGCTATTATTTTCTTAAATCTTGATATTTTTAAAAATGTTAATTGTGTTACCTTGTTAAAAATATCATTAAAATTAAAAAAACAATGAAAAAGTGAAAATAGTTTATCCAAAAATATTGTACAACATTTAAAAAAATGTAACACCGCTAATTAATTAAAATAATTAAAATTCCTGATAAAATTTCTTTCTAAATAATTAATGCTAAAATTATTAACAAACCGTTTTTACCTGTTATAAGTGGAGTGTCATTTTATATTTCTCAGAAACGGTTGATTTCTAGGCTATATATAAATAATAATAAAATATACAAATTAAATTAATTAAGTGATCAAATATAAATGATATTGATTTTATTAATTAATTATTGTTATTTATAAATGAACTAAATTGCGTTTACTCATAAATTGAATGGATAAATTTCCAGATTTTGTCACGGTTTTAAATCTTTATTCTAGAGCATTTTCTTATTAAACATAAATATGTTGCAACAAGCAATAACATTGTCATTTACTATAGGAAAAAAAAATATAAACATTAACATAGCCACTTTATGACAATGCAGAATCGAAACATGTTGCAAATAAATAATAAACAATTGTCCTCTTATCTCATATATTGTAATAAAGCATCGTTGCAATTCTTTATTTTCTGATATTGTGTACACAATTTCATTTTTCCTTTTCTGTTTTTTATTTCTTGTTCTGGTTTTCTTGACTACTTCACTGCTGCCTATCTTCAATATTTTCATTTCTTTTTTATTATCTAATTGCATTTATAAAGTATTTTCTTTACTAAATTTATGTTATTAAATACAGAAGAATGAACAAATAACATTTTCGTTCATTGATAATTTATTTTTTATTTATAATTCTTTGAACAGCAATTATTCATGTCACGATTTGATCAATTGTTAAACGATTTTATTTTGCCTTGGTTGTGTTTAATTTATATTGAATATATATATTTTAACCAGAAACAAGATATAAAGTTTGCATTGTGTTTCTGTGTTAAAATTATCTATCGAAGATTATCATCAATGAAATAAAAGATGAAAAGAAATAAATTGAAAACCAGAAAATGATGAACAAGACAATGAATGCATCAGGTGGACTTTTAAAGATATTACAACAATTAAATTAAATTGCAATGTACGTGTTCGATTTAAAAAATTCTCACTAAATGTTTAATTTTTGTATTATTTATTAATTAAGTATAAATTTATTTTAAGGATCGTTATTAAGCTCGTTTATCTAAAAAGCGAAAAATATACGATATGTTTAATTTTTTTTAACAAAAACGGGGCGCAGCATTTTTTAATTTGGTATTTAATTTTTTTTATGTTTTTTAGCCGAATAAAAATAACATTATAATTTTAGCTTTTTTGTATTAAATATAAACAACAGTTGATACAATGTTTGTTGAATAACCACAATTATCATAACTTAAATATCAAACCTTGCCTCAATGTCTGATTCAGTTAACAAATCTGTTATTTACTTTACTTTGTGTCTATCTTTTCTTTTCCACTTTTGTCTTTAAAAAGAGCAATTTTATTTTTATTCAAATGTAAATATTTAGTTCTATACGTATGTATATTAACTTGTCTAACCTCGTTTAAAGGAAAAGTAAATAGAAAGAACATACAAATATACAATTTCACACAGAATCGAATCAATATTAAATACTCTATGTTTTATTATAACAAGAAGAATGAAAAAATAAAAGAATAAGTATTATTTATTTTAAAAAATTATACCCTTGTGTATGATTGTTTTTCTTCTTTTTTCCTATTAAAATTATTAATTTATTATAAATAAATATATATATATATATATATATATATATATATCATCTCACAAAAATATCTGAGGTTGACATTTTTCTATAGACGTCATCAAAAGAATGTTACCAAACTGGTTGTGTACACTGTTGGTTGTATGTTGTGCATATATAAAACCACATTAAATGATGAAGTAACTTAAATTCATATAAAAATAAATATTTAATACGTTAGTTTATCTC
>OZ012636.1:90759-133889 GCA_963942525.1 Ptychoptera contaminata
CACGTGGTGAAGTAATGACTGTAACGATTTAATAGTATTTGTATTAAATTATAATTTAAGTGCAGAAGAAAAACAAAAAAAAACGTTTAAATATAAGCATACATTTACAGTTATAGCAAATTCCTCAAAAATATTTGTATTATATAAGGCACAAATTTATACTCATTTAAATTATGTCGCATTATTAAAAAACGTATAAGAGAAAGTTTACGAAAATAATTATTTAGTAACAATTATAATATTTAAAAATTAAATTCTATTATATATAAAATTTATTAATAATTTTTTTTTCTTCTTATTTTCAGTGTTGCGACCATGCGCGCATGGCTTTTTGTCTTCGTGGTGCTGGTGACTTTTCATAAAATAAATCAAGTCGCTAGCACCGAGGAAGCACGATCTTCTCATCAAATTTTTTAACATATAATAATAATAATAATAATAATAATAATAATAATAATAATAATAATAATAATAATAATAAAAATAATAAAAATAATAATAATAATAATAATAATAATAATAATAATAATAATAATAATAATAATAATAATAATAATAATAATAATAATAATAATAATAATAATAATAATAATAATAATAATTATAATAATAATAATAATATTACGAACGAGACACGTGGAGAAAGGCTTGATCTTAGTACATTAGTTGAAATTGAAAAAAATCTTTTATCATTATTTGGTTTTAAAAATCGACCAAAAGTTGATCGAAATAAAGTCGTTATACCAGAAGCAATGAAACAACTGTATGCCGATATTATGGGAAAGGAGTTAGACTCTATTAATATACCAAAGCCCGGATTAAATACAAAAACAGCAAACACAGTTAGAAGTTTTACACATGAAGGTAAAGAAAAAAAATATTAAAAAATTAGGCATTTTAATTTATTATGTTAATATTTAAAACAATTTTACGGCGTCGTATTAAAACAAACCATTTTTATTTAATAAGGTAGTTTTACTGTTAAGGATTTAAAATACTCTTTGTTTTAATAGTAATTTTGATAATTTCCAATATATTACACAAGTATTAACATTGCATGTTAATTTTCGTAATATTTTTAAAATTATTTTAAATTTTAATTATACACAAATAAAGCAATAATCTTTGATAATCCTAAACATTTAATACACATTTTCTATGTTTTAGTTTGAAAATTTGGTAATTCTTTATCGAAGTAGCAAAATATTTATGAGTATATAAACATTAAAACTACAAAATATACAGAATAATAGTAGTTTTTTTTCTTTTCCTTTTATGTTTAAAATTAATTATTTTTGTTAAAAGAAACAGAAGAAATGTATTACATGTGTCGCACTAAACGCATATAATAAAATATATTCTTCTGTTATATGTCTATATTTAAATTATTTTGTAAATTATTATTATTTATATAAAAAATTCTATAAATCTTGATAATTAAAAATAATCATTTAAAGTAAAAATACAATTTTCATAAAAAGATAACCGAAGTATTTTTAAAAAAGAAAAAGGTACTCTTGATTTTGTTAATTTATATAATTGTTGATAAGATAAAATAAGATAATTATTATATAAAAATAATACATTAATTCAATAAAATTCGAAGAGAAAATGTGAGTGTATAATATAAATGGAAATAGGAAATATCCTTGATTAAATTGAATGCACTAAAGATTTTTTATATATTTAAATAATGCCAGTTTATACTAGAATATAGTAAGTTTATTTAGTATATAATGTTTAAAAAAATAATAATTATTATTATAATTTTACTTTAGAAACTTTAGATTACTATAAACAAATTTAAAAATATCAATTTTCATTTAAAATCATTTATTTTTTCACTAATTCTTTTTGTTTTCAAAAAACTTGTGTTTCTTCTTTTTTTGAATTATTAATAAATAATTAAAAGCGTATATTAACAAAATTGTTTAACAGTTTTTTTTGTTATAACGTTTGTATGCAGAATATTCTTTAAATATTTCATTACAAAAAAAATTTGAAAAAGAAACTAATAAAATTTAACTTTGGAATTTAGTTCGCACTCAAAAACAGAAAGAAAACAACAAAATAAATTAATAAAAATAATAGAAATGAAAACACGACACCAGCTACAATGTTAATATGATTAACAAATTAAATTTACACATTGTCGTTCATTTTATTCCAATCATCGCAAAAGTGTTCGAGCGTTACATAAGCCATAATATTAAGGAATTTATCGAAGACTTTAAAATAGTGTACGATCCTCAATACGACTTTAGATCTAAAAGATCGACTGGAGACCTGCTAGCATATGTCGCTCTTAAGTGGAATGATGCAATGGAAAATCACGACGAGTCATTAGCCGTTGGGATTCATGGAGCAAGTGTGCGATGGTTAAAAAGCTACTTAGGCAGTAGAAGTTTCCGCGTCATAGTAGACTGTAATTTCTCAAGCGAATTCCGTACAAATTCTGGGATGCCACAGGGTTCGATTCTCTCACTAACACTATTTATCTTTTAACATAAATGACTAAATTCGACAGTCAATCCTATTCATATTTTCGTTGAGGATATCACTCTTTATGCTACTCACTGTTATTCCTCGCGAAATACCGAGGTGAGAAAAATGGAGAGGGAAACAGTAGTTTCAACTATGAACAAGGATCTGTGTAAAATAATTGAATGGGGTGAGAGAAAATCGTTACATTTTACACGTACAAAACACAAGTTTGTGAGATATCGCGGTTAAAGCATAAAAAGAACAACGAAACTATAAATTTTGACTCAATCCCGTTAGAAAAAGAATGGTCTTCTCGGTGCAAATATCTCATCAAATCTGTTGTATTGTTGTATGAAAAATAACTTACTTGATGAGCGAATCTCAGTTGTAATAAGAAAATATGTTTAAAAAAAAAATTGTTGTAATTAGGATTATCGCGAAACAAGCGTCAAAAAATTAGTTTTCTTTCATCGTTGCAAGTCATTTTTTAACGCCCAGCAACTCTGCATCATATATAAATCTTTCATACGGCCTTGTATGAAGACCATCTTAGATTTATTAGATAGGGTACAAAACCGGGCCATACGATTAATGAAAAATCCCGAAATCGCATAGAAATTAGATTCGCTTAAGCAACATCGGGACGTAGCGGACCTTACGATTTTTTACAAATATAGTTACGGACATTGTTCCAAAGAGGACTCCGATATAATTCATTCGCGCGAAAAACGTGTCCGAGAAACAAGGACTGGAATTACCTCCCACTGCCGAGCAGTAACTTTAAATACGGTGCGAACATCGAAGTTCCAAAATGATTTCTTTAACCCCAAGGTTTAGTTCCAAAACCAATTCAATATCCAATTCTTTAAAACTAATGTCCACAAATATCTTATATTCTATCCCATAAATTGGCATGGTAGCTCAAACTATTCACAGGTCGACTTCACGTCGTAATTTCTAAACATGTCAATTTTAATATAAAAAAAATTATTAAACGTAACATTTATTTAAGAACACAAAATCCATGTTGTTTTAAATTTAAAAAGAAAAACTTAAAAAAATAAATAAATAAAATATTCCATCCAAGGCAAGTGGACGTATCAGGTGTTCAAATTATTAATATATTATTAACTTTTTTTCCATTATTAATATATTCTAAATATTTTTATTAAATTCTGCCGCACAGTTGGATATTTATTTTAAATAAAAAAAACAACAATAATGATAATAAAAAAGCAACGAACCAAGCATTATGCGATTTAATTTAATTAAGCAAAAATTAAAATAAATTTCTTATATCTCTTTAGATATATTATTTTTGGTTTTTACTAATGCAAAAATTTACTAATCCAAAATGGCATTTTGGTTAAGCTACTGGTATTTATATTATTTGATTTTCTTTTTCTATAAAATAGAATTTTAAATTCAATTCAGCAATAACAATAATAAAATAATTTACTTAAAAATTCATTAATCACCATGTATTTATAAATGCTAAGAAAATAAACTAAAAAATTATATTGTAATTTTTGGCGAAAATACCAAAATTGACATTATACGAAGAAACAGAAAACAGTCATATATCACCTGTTGATATTTTGTTTAATTAAAATAAAATAGTATCTCCTTCTTTTTTCTTTTACCTTGTTGATATAAAATAAACAATATTCTTATGCAGAGTTAAATAAATAATGGCAAATATAACACCTGGTATAAAAAGCCTGTTGACCACACCAAAATATTTAATTAAAATAATAATGATCATAATATATATATAATATATATATAAATATATAATAAATATATAATATATAATAAATAATTTGTTAATGTGATAAGCATGGTATATTCGTTACCAAATATAAAAAAATGCCATAGAACATAATAATTAACAGTAAAAATCTATGTCAAAAAGCTTATAGGAACATGAAAATCACATCATCGTTAATAAATTAATTAACAGAATTATATAATAAGCTAAATGTTTAGTTTATGCATTAAAATTATTATTTTTTTTTCCAGAAAGCACCATAGACAAAAGATTTCAACATTATCATCGATTTCGTTTGCACTTTAATGTGTCCAGTATACCAAAGGAGGAATTATTAAAAGCGGCTGAGGTGAGGCTATGCCGAAATGCATTTGAAGATGCAGATTTAAGGAGGGTACGACATCGAATACATGTTTACGATATACTTCGGCCTGGAATTAAGGGGAAGCGAGAACCTATTTTTCTGTTAATTGATACCAAAACAGTGAATATAAATGGCAGCGAACCGGTCAGTTTGGATGTAGTGCCGGCGGTAGAACGATGGCTTAAGGCACCAAAACAAAATTATGGTCTTTTAGTGCATATATCGACGCCAGGAAGGCCAAGCGTTGAAGCACCGTCACATCAACACATACGATTGAGACGGAGCGTTAATGAAAACCATGAAACGTGGGAACAGAGTCAACCACTATTGTTTACGTACACCGACGACGGTAGATATAAGCAGCGTTCAATAAGGGACGCTTTGGCAACTAATAGATCACGTCGTGCGCCTGCAAGAAGGGCGCATAGAAGAAAAGATGGTAGAGAAATATGTCAAAGGCGACCACTCTATGTGGACTTTACTGATGTTGGCTGGAGTGATTGGATTGTCGCGCCTCCAGGATACGAAGCATACTACTGTCATGGTGAATGCCAATTTCCACTTGCAGATCATCTAAATTCAACCAATCATGCAGTCGTTCAAACATTAGTGAACTCGTTTAATCCGAATTTGGCACCGCGAGCCTGTTGTGTTCCAACACAACTAACATCTATCTCGATGCTGTATCTTGACGATCAAAATAAAGTTGTACTGAAAAATTATCAGGATATGACAGTCGTTGGATGTGGCTGTCGATAAAGAACAATATTAAAATATAAATATAGATGTTAACTAAAGATAATTGAAAAGTTAGATAAGTGTAAAAATAATCGCAAATTCCTCCCCAGTCTATACATAATTATGATTAATCGGCCGGGCCGAAATGTACGTACTATTCACATTAATTTGCCCCAATTTTAAAAATTAATTAATTGAAATAAAAAGAAATAAAAAAATATATATTAAATTATTTTGATAATTTAAAGCATAACTATAATTAACCAAATAGATAAGAACAATTAACAAGTAGTTCTAAGAATACATAAAAATAATATAAAATAACATGAACGTAATCGACAGAGTGCAGTGCTTTTTCAGCTTTAGCAGAGTCGGAACAAAGTGCCTTGCCAAATAAAATTTATTATTATTATTATTATTATTATTATTATTATTATTATTATTATTATTATTATTATTATTATTATTATTATTATTATTATTATTATTATTATTATTATTATTATTATTATTATTATTATTATTATTTTGTTTTTTTTTTTTATTTTTATTATTATTATTGTTAAATTTAAATAATTTAATATTTTTAACTAATCATATAATGTCCTCGAACTATTATTGTTAGAATTTATATTTAATTTGATTTTAAAAAAATAAATGACTATAGAGTAAAATTAATCCTTTTTATTCATATGTTGACCAGTGTAGTGTATTAGTGTTATAGGAATCCATTAATTAATCATTATTATTTTATTTATTCAATTAATGACAAAAGGTAATATAAGAAAAATACAAAAAAGTTAATTTTGTAAATTAATACATACATGAAATTGTGATTACATTAATATTATAATAATTATTTAAATTAAATAATGCAAACAATAACAATCTAGAATAATAATTAATTAAAGAGAAAGGAAGCGTTAATGTTTACACATATATATATATATACTTTTGTTAAAATATATGTAACTTATGTTATAATTATATGGCTTTTGGTTGTCATTATGATTTATAAATATGTCACAAATAAATTTATAACAAAAAAAGAAAAATAATAATCTTTTATTTCAATTAATATAACATCCTTTTTTTTAGTTAAGTAAAAATTCATGAGTTATTAATTTATTATTATGTATTATTATTAAGAAAAAATAAAAAAATTCCATGTTAAAATATTTTTTAATTATTAATTTATAATCTCTACGAATCAGGGTAAATAAATTTAAATTATATACAAAGGAAAAATATTATTTATATTTAAAAAACAATTTGTTTCATTTAAATGAATTTATCCGTTTAAAATTTCTTTCAATAATAATAATAATAATAATAATAATAATAATAATAATAATAATAATAATAATAATAATAATAATAATAATAATAATAATAATAATAATAATAATAATAATAATAATAATAATAATAATAATAATAATAATAATAATAATAATAATAATAATAATAATAATAATAATAATAATAATAATAATAATAATAATAATAATAATAATAATAATAATATTAATAATAATAATAATAATAATAATAATAATAATAATAATAATAATAATAATAATAATAATAATAATAATAATAACAATAATAATAATAATAATAATAATAATAATAATAATAATAATAATAATAATAATAATAATAATAATAATAATAATAATAATAATAATAATAATAATAATAATATTAATAATAATAATAATAATAATAATAATAATAATAATAATAATAATAATAATAATAATAATAATAATAATAATAATAATAATAATAATAATAATAATAATAATAATAATAATAATAATAATAATAATAATAATAATAATAATAATAATAATAATAATAATAATAATAATAATAATAATAATAATAATAATAATAATAATAATAATAATAATAATAATAATAATAATAATAATAATAATAATAATAATAATAATAATAATAATAATAATAATAATAGTTATAATTATAATAATTATAATAATTATAATAATAATAGTAATAATAATAATAATAACATTGATGTTAAATGTATGCTTATTGAGTATGCTTGCCTTAATCTTTACTTTCTCGTATTTTATTATAGTTCATAAGGTAGTCTATAATATTTTTCATCGTTTATTTATTTTGATTTGTTACAAAAATTCATTTTCATTTAAATTGACAAATAAATTTAAAAATGACTTTCATCACGTAAGCTTTTATTATGTATATTTTTAACGTGAAGCAAAAAAAAATTAGAAAAAAGTGGCCGAAGTCAAAGTAGTCATTTTAATTTTTTACATTGCTTTTTAAAAATTTTAATTGCATAATAACTTTGTAAAAATCTTTACAAACTTTAATTACTATTGTTAAAATTTATTTTATAATTTAATTAATTAATTTAATATTTTGCATTCATTTTTATATAAATATATGTTCTTGTTGCATGTGCCGAAAAAAATGTTTTTATTTTTGTGCCGTGATTTTAAATATACCTAAATATTAATATAATTAAATTAAATTTTTTATTTGTTTTAAATGTTAAGTTTTTAAGTTAAACTAATTTGTTTTTAATAATATTATAAGTATTATAATTCATTTTTTGTACAGTTTGTATATACAATTAATATTATATATTAAATTTAAGAATGAAAAAAACAATTATGTAATTTTACAAAAAAATAAGTTAGAAAGCTATTAAGAAAACACAAAAAAATGAAATTATTTAATTAATTTAATATATCATAAATAGAAATTAATATAAATAAGTAGAAAATGAGGAAGGCTCAGAAAAAAAATGAAAAATTTAAAACAAAAAATGAAAAAATTAAAGAATATGGAAGCCTTCATAACAATTAAAATAATTAAATAAAAAATGAAAAAATAATGAAACTAACTTTGTTTTATTTTTTAATTTATTTTCAGACTAAAGTAGTAATACTTAATATTTCGTTTAAATTAATTTAATAGTAAATAATTCACGGCGACAGAAAATTTATTACTAAAGTAAATGGGAAGTAAACACAAATATTAAGTTTATTTGAGTAAATAGCTTTACAAAGGTACGAAGGGAAAATAACAATGTCATGGGATTATGCTTACACAGTATTATTTATATATTTCTTTAATTAATTTGTACTTCTAATAGTTTAAAATGTGCACAATTATATAAATTTAGTTATATATTAGTTATAGAATTTATGCGTGAATAATATGAAAAAATGGTTGTAATAAAATAAAATAATAAAACAACTAAATATAATGGATATTATATTTTTCATAAAGCTTTTATGAAAACCACTAACAGATGTGTAACAGTAAGTAATGGGTTGGTTGGTTGTGATGATATTATTAATTATTTTTTTCTTGGCTTTATTTTATGTATATTTAAACCATTAAATATTATTCCTGGTAATTTTTATTTATTAATAATCACATTTGTTTTATTTTCAATATTATTTTCTTACTTTATTGTTCTATAGTGTATTAACCTACCTTTATCTGATTAGCTTGTTTATATATAGTAGAGTCAATCCAATAAAATACTTTAAGAATAGACCTACTGCCATCTAATTTAGTTCTTCTAGGAGGGCATATTTTTTCATTTTTTAATTTTTTTTTTTTTGTAGACTTTAATTGGAGATGGTAGTGGAATTCGCTATCAACATTACCCATTAGGTCATACAAATTCTTTCGATTAATCCACAGAAAAAGAACAGTTTATATAATGTGGCGATATGATTTAAAATAAATACAGGTCAAAATAAATGTAATAAAAAAAGTATTTTTTCTTCCGCTAATTTTGGTGTGATTTAAACATTTTAAATATTTAAGTTTGCTGCAATTCTTTTAAAAATAATTTTGTTAAAACACAACACAAAACAATTATATTTAAGAATCAATAGTAATAGCTAATCAGCTTAGTCATTGTTTAAAATGATTTTTTCATTCACCTCGCATTAAATAAATTATAATTATAGTGCGGTTAAAGGAAGAAAAAAACCCACCGATTTCGTTTAGTTCATTTTAATCTATGAAATAATATTTATTAAATTATTTTATTATTTAACTACAATTGGACACCTGATAATAATCACAGAACTACATCTTTTAACTTTTTAACATCGAAGATATAATTATTATTAATGGAGTTTTTGATAAAAAAAAGATGAAAACAGGAAACTAAGAACAGATATAAAAAAAAACTAGAAATCAATTAAAAAAATTTTGTTTTATTAAGAATTTTCAAACGAATTTATATTTTTGAAAATACCTTAAGTGGATGAGATATAACATATTACTCAATAAGTCTATGGTCTAACTAAGAAAAATATTTTTTTTAAAGAAATGCGACTTTTTTCATCAACATATTCTTCTATAAGAGTAATACATTAATTTCAACGCTTCTCTAATTTTCCGATGCCTTTTTTGTAGAACGATTTGTATTGTTCTAATATTATTAAAGCTATGCTCTCTAATTAGGCCTTAGTTTCGGTATTTGAACAATTTTTTTTTCCTGGAATATCTTTTAGGTTTTTGCAATCGCTGTAATCTGATCAAGCGAGTACGGCGGGTAAGGAAGCAATTCGAAGCGTAATTCATTCAATTTAAATATCGTTTTTATCGACTTGTGACACTTGGGAAACAGCACTTTTTTTGTTTTGTACATGATTCCTTTTTTTTATTTATATACTGATTCGATTCAAAACAACTTACGCATGGTCAATTTTGTGATTCTTTTTTGCACATTATTATATTAGTTCATCATTCATATTAGTTTTACAATAAAAATCTTTATTGCATTAAAGTTGATGACAAATGAATATATGCTAATAAATTTGCGTGTAATAAAAATTAGATGCAGGTCATTTTTTAATTTTTTTACAAGCGTCAGAAACGTTCAAGCTTTTGCAGAAAAGTTCATTTTTATTTTCTTCTTTGTTCAAATAAATTTCATTTTTCTTACTTTTAATACGAAAAAGCATGCACTTTAATATGATTTATATATAAATAATTTAGCAAGAGCTGATATTAATAGACGGTGATGCAGCACACAGCATTACATCGCAGCACAGCACACCTATGATTGCCTCGAAAATATTATATAAAATTTTAACTAAAACGCGAAAATCTTGATCGATTTTGTTGTTATTTTTTTAATCTTATAAAATAATCCTTTACCAATATTTTTGTTTTAAATATTATTCTTATAAATTAATAATTTCACGGGCAAACTGAAAAAGCGATATTAAATAAACAGTTATAATATATTTGATAAGATAAAATAAATCGATTAAAAGCATAATTTTTTTTTTTTTAAAGCGCTCGTGCTAATAAACCAAAATATTATAATGATAAAACAGAAAGAGTTAAGTACAGTACATATTAAGTGCTAAAGTGTGTGCGGTCGTTTAAATATGGTAACATGTTAATTCAAATAATATTTTTAGATGAGTTCTTTATATACTTAACTTGTTATACTAAAATTTCATGCGATTCACATATAATTTAATATGTTTCAAATTACACCACATAAGATGTAATACATTAAAACAAAAAAAAATAATTTTTGTTATTTTTCTCTGTGATAAATAACAAACAAAAAATTGCATTTTTGTTCTTATTTTTTAGTTTACGAAAGTTAATTAGATTGGCTTCGTGTCGAAAATAATTATCTGGTATAAAAGTTTAGAATTTTTTCGGTTTTAATTTTTTTTTTCGGTTTTGGTGCATTCACTTTAATGAGTTTATTTATACTAAAATTATATGTTAAAGTATGCAAGAATAAATTAAACAACGTACATATTTCAAGAGCTACAAGCATCGAATTGAGATCGAATATAATCATCAAAAATGAAAACGAGGATTACAAAGATACAAGAAGCAAAATTAAACAGTAAATAATTCGTATCTTCCTTATTTTTTTCGTAGTATTTCTATTATAACATTTTTGCTTCGCTTTCTTATTGTATTTATAAGACTTATAACTATATTACCCCATCGGCATAATTTAAGATTTAAAAAAGAAGAAATATTTATATATACATATATACATATATATATATATTTATATATATTTATATATATATATATATATATATATATGATGATGATCATCAGAAGGTAAAAATGGATACGATTCTACACATGAAAGTGTGTGCTACAGTGCGTGTGGGATATTTCAATGGTATAAACATTGTTATACACCCGTGATTACTAGACATCCTCCAAAAAAAAAAATATCCAACAAGTTTTACCTTTATTTTTATTCTTTTTCTTTATTTTTTTTTTATTCTGTTTTTTGTTGAAACCACCCAGGTGTCCAGACAGTTATTTGCGAAAATAATAAATATATACATATATTTTTTTTCGTAAAATAATAATATTGATGCATGACTATCGGAATTTGATGTTTTAACTATTTTTTAAATCCTTAAATTTTTTAAAAATAATTTTAGTTGTCGTTGGATTTCGAAAATTATTTTTATAAAATAAAAGAGCGGAAATAAAAAAAAGTCATTTATCTAATAAAAATCATACCAACTAGACCAGTGATGGGTAACCTTTTTCACTCGGCGTATCAAATTTATATGAAAATTCGGTTGCCGTGTCATATCTAGAAATATTCATCATTTTTTAATATTTTGACGATTAATTAACGATAATTTTTTTTATTTAATAATTTTTTATGTAAGCAAAAACAATTAATAAATTACATTTTATTAAAATATCACTAGAATGTTACATTTTATTTGAATTTTATTACAAAATTCACAAAATCTTATTTATTTATAAATAATGTTAAACGTTGCCACACATTCAAAAATTCATTTGCATTTCAGATAATTTGAGAAAATTCATTGAGTTTTTAAAGAAAAATAAATTCGTTTAAATAAAACCATTTAATCCTTTCTGAATTCCTTTTTTTATAATTTAATAAATACTACATGGTTGCGATCCACGGATTTTAACGTGTTGATAGTTTTGATAATTTTAATTTATCGGTGCTCTACATGCCACGTAAAATGGGTTGGCGTGTAGCCTTTGACACGCGTGTCATAGGTTACCCATCACTGAACTAGACGATACAAATAAAAACACAGATAAATTCATACGATTGTATTGGAAAAATTTCATTAAATATATTTTAAAAAATATATAAAGTCTCTAAAAACAAGATTTATTAATATATATATATATATATATATATATATATATACCGTATATATATTTTTCTTTGTACTCTGTGTTTTTCTATTGTATTTCTATAAATGTAAAGCAAAGTTATAAAAGGTATAGTTTAAAAAGACAGACATAATGGCGTGCGCGCGTGAGCGCTAATGAAATATTTTCCAACAACCACACAAATTATCTAAACAGAAGAAAAACTTCGATTAGGGTCCATTTATATTTTATTAGATTTTTTAACAACATTTTATATATTTTTAGTTTTTTTTTTATTTAGTCTTTGCTTTTAATATTAATAATAATTATTATACATACAGAGTACAAGCACAATTTATGTTTGTTTTATTGGAATATTAAATATATATTTTTTTTATTTATAACATTTTGCTAGCCACATTGGAATCATTTTGTCTCCTTGAACTGGCAGACTTTTATTAATTCGAATTCACACAGTAGATATAAAATGATTATAATTATTATTTACAAAACATAAAATGCTTAAAGACGACAGCATGACTGGGGATCAGCGAGGTAAATTTAAATATCACCTTACCTTACCTTTATTTTAAGCTTATGCTATAACGTTATAACTGTTATTAAAGCTTTATTATTTTGTTTTGTTTTTTTGTTAGCACAACTTATTGCGTTGTATCATCTTTCTTTCGTTGCTTTTTTCTGTTGTTGAGTAAATTATTGAAGATGTTTCGTATTTCAGCTAATTAAAAATATGTAAAAAAAACTAACAAACAATATTAATATTTTTTGTTCTTTAAAGTTTTTTACGTTATTTACGTTGCGTACATTTAATAAAAAGAAAATAATAAATAAATAATGTATGCCTCCTCAATGTCTGGTAAATTTTTATATACACAAAACATAATTTAACTTGGTTTCTTTAAGTAGATATTTCTCTTTTTTAGGTTTTTTTTTACTGAATTTTGTTTCTTGCTGTTTTTTTTTGTTAAACTAAATAATATATCGTGGGTGGTATTATGATTTGTTGTTTTTTTGTATTGGTTTTGAAAAATATTATTATAACTATTATTGTTTTAAATGCGGTAAATAAAAGTTCGTTATATCTTTTTTTTTGTATCTTCCAGTATAATTTTTTATGATTTACAGCATCGGTCATTTTCGTAGCCGAAAAAAAACACACACACACACATTCCGCGCATGCCAGTCGAATATTTTAATTTAAAAACAATACTAAAACATTTTAAAATTATAATTTTATTAATATGAATTATGGCCTCTTCTTTATTATTAATATTATAAAAATAATATTTATAACAAAATCAACACATTTTGCGTTTATTTTTCTAAACTAGTTTGGAGGTCCCTAAATTCCATTATGCGGTTATTAATGTTATTCCATTTTTTGTTTGCTGTTTACTTTTTTTATTATTTAAGTTTATCATCGTTTCGTGTGGTAAATTAACAACGATCGGACAAGGTTATAACATTCATTTAATATAAATAGCTCAATATACACACATCAAAACAAGAAGAAAAGAAGACAAAAACAACGAAAAAAAAGGAAAAATTATTTATGTGGAAGCTGATGATTATTATATAGTCCCCAATTATCTTAAGCCGAAAGCGTTGAAGACTTAAAAAGGAAATTAACAAAAAAATGTAAAAAAATGGATTTGAAGATTGAAAAATACACATTAATATTATTATTATTATTATTATTATTATTATTATTATTATTATTATTATTATTATTATTATTATCATTATTATTATTATTATTATTATTATTATTATTATTATTATTATTATTATTATTATTATTATTATTATTATTATTATTATTATTATTATTATTATTATTATTATTATTATTATTATTATTATTATTATTATTATTATTATTATTATTATTATTATTATTATTATTATTATTATTATTATTATTATTATTATTATTATTATTATTATTATTATTATTATTATTATTATTATTATTATTATTATTATTATTATTATTATTATTATTATTATTATTATTATTATTATTATTATTATTATTATTATATTAGAATTATAATAAAGACGTACGGCAAAGTAACTTCATTAGAAAATACAAGATGATTGTTGTGTATGATAAGACCAAAATATCGGAGATTTTTGACCATCAGAAATATTTTGTTTTTTATTTTTATATTTATTTCTAAAGTTAATGATAAATTGTTATTGTTATTAAAGAATGATGATGAAGAAAAATAAATATGTTTGTAAAAAGAAAAAATTATTAAAAGATTTTACTATTCCCGCGATACTAATAAAAAAAAGTTATAAATACACAACGCAACAACAATAATAAATATCTTAATTCTTATTTAAATTTAATTGAGTAAAGCATAGTTTAATTTAAAGAAAAGTAAAATATTTAAACATCTCGATTATTATCATAAGACATAAGACAGCAAGTGGTCTGAGTTGTGTCTTTTAACTTTTAAAAAAAGGACTCAATAACCATCTTTGTCACACTGCTGTTATTTTTTAAGGTAGAATATATAAGAATAATATATATTATATTATATATATATATATATATAATAATAATTAATATTTTTTTTTTGGTTCTGAAAATAAATGTCCATATTTTCTTTATTATAATATTTTAAATCAACATTTAGTAACAGCTTTTAATAAGGTTAATAATTATAAGTATGATGTAAACACATTTATTGTTATTATATAAACAGGACCATCATAATTCTTAATATTCCACCTAATACTTAAAGTTAAAAACTTAATTACACGTAAGATATTATCTGACAACTTAAAGTGAATAATTTCTTTCAAGTATAACTAGAATTATCTATTTATTAACAAGAAACAATCATAATACAATCATTAAATAAATGAACAATATAAACACGTTAATATTTAAATCGTGTTTAGATTGTAACCAGATTTTTTTATTTTTAAGTAGGCCTTCGCTAGGAATACTTTTTTTTCACTTATTAAATAGTAAAGTTGTAAAAAACCTCATTTTTATTGTGTTATTAGCACGATTGTTATTTTTTAATTTGAAAGAAACAAAAATCATTGAATCATGAAACTTTTAGTCCATCATACTTTTACCCAACATAATATATAGAATATACATATAAAATGAAAACATATTTTATTAAAGCAGAAAAATTGACCGGATGCTGACTAATATAAGTGTAACTCTACACAAAGAAAAAAGAACAATTTTTAACAACTTTAAACGGAAATCTTGATGATATATTTAAGAATTTAATAATAATAATAAAATCAAAATAAACTAATAATCATTAAAACATCTTGTTAGGTCGAAGATGAAAAAATAATTTGTTGTATAATCATTCAGATCGTTATGTTTTTATTTTTTAAATCAACAAACACTGAAAATATCATTTGGTTGTAAATTAATAAAGATCAAAAAATTCTCTTTATTTTCTTTCATTTTTTTTTTTTAATATTTTATTTGTTTCTATGTTTTATTTTCAAATTATTTCAAAGTTATTAAAGTATAATAGTGACATAATAGACGTATATAGTGATCACCTTTCACTATTCTTTACTGAAAAATAAATTTAAAAAAATAAGCTCATTCAAAAGTTTTTTATCACGTGCTTTTAAGTTTGCCGATTAGCCACACAAATAGATTGGATTCCGTTTGAATTTTTTTTTTATACTAAAATCGAAAACTATAACCTTAAATTTTTTATTATAATATTTTTATGCACGAAAACATTTCCTTTGTTTTATTAACATTGTTTTAATTTTGCCTTAGTTAAAGGATTTTTTATTTATTGTTCTCTCAAAGAGTTTTGTATGGGGGAGGGATGGAAGAAAACGTGAACACAGTAAGCAAATAAAATGTTTAAACGTTTTTTTATTTGCTTTGTTAATGTTTTTTTATTATCGGTTGTTGTCGGCAAATTTATTTGCGTTTAATATTATCTCTGGCTTTGACGTTTTTTATTGTGAACCGCATATCTCTGAGGTGGGCTTCATTCGATTTTTTAAAAATGCTTTATAAATTTTTTCATTGCTAGCCATCTAGGCAGCAAACTGTGATCATCTTTAAATCTTCTGGGAGGTTTAAAAAACATTATCAATAGGCAATCGCATACACGTATACGGTTAAACAATTTATTAAGATAGTTCAACATTATTTAACACAGGGCAATAACAAGATTTAAAACAAAACGTAATACAGCTTAGAAATAGATTAAAATTATATTGAACGCGAGTGAAATTATACTTAATAATGCTTATTTTATTTTATTTTTATTGTTTTTCATTTACGGCATCAATAATCAATCTTTGGAAAACAAGTGGTTTAAATTTATTCAATTCATAATTATAATAATAAATACTTGAGCAAATTTCATTGCCATTAAATTGAATTAACTAAATACTAAACATAATGCTTTTTTTTCTCTTAACCATTTTATCGATTTTATTTAAATTTGCTAAAAACTAGCTCATATTATTTCTTAAATAAATTTATCTATTATTTTCTATTTTCTTAAATTAATAATTTGTTATAATTTTATTTAATGTTTGGTTACGTTTTAGTTAACAATCATATAGATGAGCTTTTTCGGTATTCTTATTAAATTTTATATGAATATCTTTTTTTTATTTAATACTATTCAATTCATTAAATGTTTAACTTTTGTTGTATTTATAATAATAGAAAATAAAAACTTTACATCATTTGAAATAAAAATGTGTTAAAATCCAATTTTCAAGCCTGTCATTAAAATAAAAAATCTTAAAAATAAGAAAATACTTAAATATGGAAAGAAAATAAACATGTTTTGAATAAAGTTAAAAATCTTTATTCAATAACTCTTATAAAATAATTGAGATTATTGATTTATAATGAACGAGTAGCTATTTTTAAATTGCTAAAGGTTAGTGCTCCACCAATTATTCTTATTTTTTTAACAAGTGCTTTAGTTAGTTTTATAAATACATACAAGCATGAACTAAGCAAAATTAATAATATTAGTTTGCGTGTAAATTATTGAAGAAAAATTAAAATGAAGATTTATATGAATTATAAAAACAGCGCCTGTAAAATTTATGTATTAAATGTGATTTTCTGTTAATAGTTATTAAACTCACTCATTAAACCCTTGTTTAAGAATCAACGTGGCAGCAAAATTTCTAATTTCCATAATATTTCTTTATAAACTCAGAATAATAATAATAATAATAATAAAAATAATAATAATAATAATAATAATAATAATAATAATAATAATAATAATAATAATAATAATAATAATAATAATAATAATAATAATAAAAAAACAAAATCAATAATTCATAATAATTTATAATTTAAATTATTTGTAGTAATAACAACATTAATTATCATTTTCTTTAAAAGCTAAAAATAAACAAACAATCAAACACAGTGAAACATAATAATTAATCAATAAACATTAATACAATAAATAAAGCAATTAAATATAAAAAGTGATCACATGAAAATGAACAATAAAAATCATATAAAACATGATAAATAAAAAAGAAAAAAAACTTATATTTCTCTTCATCAATTTTTTATTATTTATTAGGAATGTTTTATTTCTTCTAAATAAAAAAAATAAAACTAAAATTAAAATAAAAATAAAAAATAATTATTATAATAGTAGATTTCTAATTAATAACATTTCTTTCTTCTTTAATATTATTATTTTCTTTATTTGTATTAGTATTGTCAACACAATAAAAAAGTATCAATATAAAATCTCGCAATAATTATAATGATCAAATTAATAATTAAATTTATTGTCAAACAACAAATAAATTTAAAAAAATAAAGGTAAATAATGAAAATAAGCAGAAGAAGATAAAGAAAAGAATTTCGCGCTCTTCTGAAAACAAAAATAAAAATATTCAACTTTATAATGTCAACGAGTCGACTTCGGTTCGAGAAGAAAGAAGGTCATTCTATGAGGCGTGCTATTATTATTGCGAGATTAAGATCAAAGTTTCATATATTATTAAATTATTTATACATTATTGGATATAAAATTGTTTAAAAAAAAATTAAAATAAATAACAATAATATTATTATTTTATTTATTTTTTACAGAAGAAACAATATAAAATAGAACATTTAATTAATTTTGTTATAAGAACAAAAAAAAATTACTATGTAAAAAATATACAGTATTACCACAAGTATAGAAAATCTAATTAAAAATATTATTTTCTTTATGAATGATGTAAAGCCTTTAAGCAAATTACATTTAAATTTAAATAATTTAATTCTAAAAATAAGCATAACAATGATTAATTTACGTAATGTGATGTTTATTTTTACTTACAAATAATGCTTAAGTAAGGTGAAATAATTAAGCAACGACGACACCACAGGTATTCCTCAAATTTATTTGTATTTGCTTTCATATTTTTTATAATTAAAGATGTTGTTACATTTTTGATCATTATTTATTTCTAGTAATAATTCCATAAATGTATAAAAGAATTATAAATAGTAAGACAGATACTTGTTTTTATCACGTAAAAATTTTTACATTTTTCATAATAGTAATAAAAACAAAAATAAAAAAAAAATTTAAAACATCATAAAAGATGCAGCAGAATAAAGTTCAAGCGGTATTTCTTCTCAATATTAACAAACTATTAAATTAAAAATATATGAAAAAAAATAAATATACGAACAGGTGTTTTGGTCTATAATATATTTCAATAATTTGTATTTAAAATAAAAATATTCATATCAAAAAGTGCTTTGTTGGTTGTCTTGAGTTTAATATAAAACCAATATCGATTCAGAGTGTATGCTTAAAAAATAATTCAAAACTAGTCTGAGCTATGTTAAACAACGCTAAAAATGTTACAGAAAACAGAAAAATATTTAATTTTCTTGCAATCTTATTTTGTGCCAATAATGAAGAATTTTTTTTCCTTAAACTTATTTAAAAATTCATGCGTGTACAATTCTCGTTTTATTTATCAAATAATAATAATAAGAATAATTGTATTTCACATATAAATTTACCCAGTGGCGTACAATGGGCAATTCTTTTCATTCTTTTAAATACTGTGATTCGTTTTATGTGGCCAAACTAAATTATTATTGATAATATTGCTTTTAATTTATTTGTGCCATTATTCAAAAGAAACATTAATGTATAATGATTTTTTTTTAAATAAACCAAATTCCTTTCCCAATATTTCCCTTAAGCAACTTAAATTGGTTTAAGATTATAAAATTTAAAATATTATGTTGAAACAGTTAAGTTCTCATTCTCAAATAAAACTAAGAAAAATATCAAAAAGGATAATGGATTTTACACTATCGTAAAAAAGGTCATTAATTTCGACGAGAACAATATTCAATCACGTTTAAAATAGGTAAAAATAGAAAATAATAGAATTTTTTACAAAGTGCCGAAATAACTGATAAGAACCATACATTTGTTTTTTATCTTAGTTTAAGGATAATTTTTTTAAATGTTTTAGTGTCAATTTTGGTTCATTTATTATTTTATTATCAGTTATTTGTTCAGTTATTAGTGAAATTTGATTAATTATTACGTTATATGATATTAAATTAAGGTTTTGGTTTTGTTGAAATTATTATTGGTTTTAAATTTTTATTTTTTGCAGCATACAGGAATTTTTATTATAGAAAGACAAATGTTCTTCTATTTAAGTGTATTTGATATCCTTACGATAAGAATTTCTCAATGCTTTATGCTTTAATTACCCGCATACATTTTACACAAACAATTTATCGCATTTCATTCATGCTCATTACAACTTTTTCTAGAAAAATTCAATAGAATTTAAAAATATACATATCTATATTCATCTATATTTATACATCTAGTTTATACATTTATTAAACAAAACCAAATTTGTTGTAAATTGTCGTTGTCGTTTTTACTGCATTTGCAGCAAACAACTTTACAATAAAAATTGATGAAAAATGAGATGCAAACGAAGAAAATCTAGATCTCGATTTTATTATAGTAAGGTGCTAGTAAGTCGACTTAGGGTGACGTCTAGTTTGGAATTTTTTTTATATAATTTGCATAGAAATGCAATAAATATATTTAATTTTTGTTTTGTTAATAATTCTAGTTTGGTGGTTACGGTCAGTATTATTAGTTGTTTGGTTAATAAATAATAATAATAATAATAATAATAATAATAATAATTATTATTATTATTATTATTATTATTATTATTATTATTATTATTATTATTATTATTATTATTATTATTATTATTATTATTATTATTATTATTATTATTATTATTATTATTATTATTATTTTCATTTTGTTGAACAAACATTTTTTTTGTTTTTTTTTTTTATTGTTATTAATATAAGTTTTTTAATTTTTATTTGTTGGTTTGATTTTATATGAAATTTGAGTTTAAATTAAGCAAAAGTTTTTGTCGCATCGAGTGTTTTTTTTTTTTTCTTAAAATGTTTACTATAATTTAAATCAAGGTCGTTTGTTACGGTGACATAAAATTTGATAATTTAAATTTGGCTACTCTAATTTATTTTATTTCTATTAATTAATTTACACATTTTTCAATCGTGTTAACACTTTAATTTTGTGTTTTTTATATATTTGTTTTTATAAAGAATATCAATTACTGCTTCTAATTTTGTGACATAAACAATTTTTTTTTTTTATAAAGAAATTGACATGTTTAGGAATTACAACGTATATTAGGATCCCACGTTTATTTATAGGATTGAATTTGAGAGTTTTGTGAATATTTGTTTTAAAGGATTACACATTGAACACGTGAGGAATTACCGTCGATGATTTCTTTGCTGAGCTTGCAAACTAAATAAAATTTTACATAAATTCTTACCGAATATCCAGCATTTTGTTAAATAACATTGATGTGAATTTTGTATTCAATTCAAGATGTAATTTATTTATTTTCTCCAATTTTTAAAGTCCTCACATATTTTAAAGCCATGTTTTACTAATAAAAATTTGTTACATTAGCCACAAAAAATTATCAACATATAAAAGTAAAGAAAATCATTAAAAAGGGTTTTTCTTTTTTTTCTAGAAAATTAGAAAAAAAAATGGAAAGAAAATATGTGTTATTAATAAACATCATGTTAATGATTAAAATAAAATAAATAAACATACATTGTGGGTTTTGCGGTGGCAACAATGTCAAACATTTTACTTTTCCTTCAGTTTTTAATTCTTTAATTATAGTTAGAAAAAAGAATACGAAAAAAAGTTAAAAAATGTTACACATTATCGTTAGAATATATTTTGTTAATATTAACATTATTCTTCTGTTTTGTTATTATTTGGTCACACTGATGGTACATTACTATGTACTTAACTGAAAAAATAAATATACATTTATTATATAGTTATTATTAATTTTTATGTTAAATACGCTTTAAAGTTTAATATTCTTTATAATATTTAACAAGAAAGGCCCACCAAGTATGTTAACTTTGTAACTCTATAATCCATTCTTCACAAAAAAATAATAAAAAATTCCCTTTTAGACGCCAGTGCTCAATGTGTTTTTTATACTTCTTATGCGTTTCGGTTGTTAAAAATAATATAACAATAAATAATAACAATAATGAAAAAAAAATATAACAAAAATAGCGGCTTCTGTGTAAAAGAATTAACAAGTCATTATATTTTCTTATAAAAAATCAAACTATAAATAAAATAAAAAATGGAGAAAAATATGAATCACAATAATAATCAATAAGTTTAACGATTTTATAGGGTGTTGCATTAAAAAATATTTATTTAAACTTAACTAAACGTTTTTTTATAATAAAGATGAAAAATCTAGAGCAAGAAAAGAGTGAAATTTATGCTAAATGAAATAAATACATTTTTGACTAAAAATTATGATTGGGGTAACGATGGCTATAGGTGGCCACCCCGTGTGTGGCACTGAAGTAACTATTTAAGTACATTATATATACTTAATTTCTCAGACTTAATTTCTGAAGTATTTATATGATATATATTTTGTGCTTTAGTGAGGTATAATTTTTTGTTGATTCATTACAGCCTTCATTAAAATATATAATGCAATTACTTTAAACTAAAACAGATGATAATTTGTTGAATTATTTATTCTGTATAAGTCCTTTTTAAACAAATCGTAATATTCAGTTAAAAGCATACTTTTTTGTTTAAGGTTTCTGTTTCAGGCAGGTTCGTTGTCTGTTGATGTCTTTTGAATAAGCACAGTCAATTAGGCGTAGATAATGTAATACAACACGCTCTATTACATGCTTTTGAACATAAACAATTATTTATATATGGGACAGGATGAAAAATGATGCTTATTAAGTTTTAATTTCAATTAAAAATGTTTTTTTTTGGTTTAAAAGGATAATAAATAATTTTATATTAAAGGATATTCGGTCAAGCAAAGAAATTAAATAAGAAAACTAATAAAGGTAAATAACAAAACAAAAATATAAAATTTTAAAATACATGCAGCAGAGAGTATTAAATATCTATACAATAAATAAATAATATAATAAAAAATTCCAATCATTTTTCTTCATCTTTCAACTAATTTAAACCCATTTAGATCCTCATAAAAATTCGTCACTTAAATGCTATTCAAAGCGATTAAACAAACATCAACTTCATATTATTTATTTTTATGGTTTGTTTTTAAGTTTTATTTTTGTTTTCAGTTTATTCCTTGGGAACATTTTTATTTTATTACTCATTTAGTTCAAATCCAATTGAGGTTCTCTTCTATACTATGCCGAGTATGTACCTTGTCAATTATATATAAATATAGATATGTATATGTATATGATGATGATGATGATGCATGCGCATCGTTAAGCGTGCTTAAAAGGGTTTAGAAAAGTTAAGTCAAATATGCTTGATAGTGTATATAAAAGCGTTTAAAATATATAAAAATATATATTTTTCTAAGAATTTTTATTTGTATGTCATTTATAAATAACTTGACTTCACAATTGTTTAGAATTAAAGCACAAAAAATCTAAAACGAAGATCGTAAGAAATTTTTCTTTTATATTAAATTGTTTGCTTTATCTGTCAAAACATATTAGAGCATTAAAGACTAAACGATGTAGATTAAGTTAGTTAAATAACTAAATAAAAAAAAAAAATAAACAACTATATAACAGGTAATGAGACAATAAATATTCTAAAGACAAAAACTGACCGGCATATTATTATTATTATTATTATTATTATTATTATTATTATTATTATTATTATTATTATTATTATTATTATTATTATTATTATTATTATTATTATTATTATTATTATTATTATTATTATTATTATTATTATTATTATTATTATTATTATTATTATTATTATTATTATTATTATTATTATTATTATTATTATTATTATTATTAGTATTATTATTATTAGTATTATTATTATTATTATTATTATTATTATTATTATTATTATTATTATTATTATTATTATTATTATTATTATTATTATTATTATTATTATTATTATTATTATTATTATTATTATTATTATTATTATTATTATTATTATTATTATTATTATTATTATTATTATTATTATTATTATTATTATTATTATTATTATTATTATTATTATTATTATTATTATTATTATTATTATTATTATTATTATTATTATTATTATTATTATTATTATTATTATTATTATTATTATTATTATTATTATTATTATTATTATTATTATTATTTTTTATTGTTACAACATTTAACCAAATCATTCCGTCATTATCCAGATCATCGCCAGCAACAATACCAAGAACATACAATTTTTTAAGTATAGTATGGTATGTTTGTTTTGTATTTAATAATACAGTGTAATGTTAATGCTTACTTTAACTTTATCGATGCGGCCTTAGCCAGCACTGTTTCAATGTTACGAGTATCTTTTGTGCCTTTATTTTGTAATTTGCTTCTTCTATTGTTTTACAGCCTGTTGCTACTTAGTTTCTTATTTGTGTGCTTGTTTTTGTTATAATAATTATTATTCTTTTTATTTTTAATATTATTATTGTAGTTGTTGTTGTAAATAATAATAATGGGACGAATGAAGCATATTAAAATTTAACCTGTATGTCTTTTGTGCTATGCTGCTAATTTGTATCCCAAATATATTTCAGCTTCGGTGGCATTTTTAGTATATTGTTAAAGTCTATTTAATATTATTTATTTTCATTTCGACTTTTGTTTTGTTAATAAAAATAACGAAAGAAAGAAAAAAAATCTCATAATAATTTTATATGTCCGTCAAAACTCAGAAATGATGATGATATTTTTTTTGTTATCTTTATAAATGTTATGAATTTTGGTATCTAATTGTCTTTTTTTATTTTATTCAGTTAATTTGGAATAATGTAACGTAAAAAATAAAAAACGAAAATATACAACAAATATGTATTTGTATTTATAATTTGGTATGTTGCTGGGTTTACAGAATAAAATTTATATATACATTTTTCATCTCCCTTTTAATCATCCCTTAGAAAACCTTCTTTTGCGTTTCTTCTTCCGCATATATACAGGCATATTATCATAAGCTTATTTAGGCTAACTTTAGTTAGTAATTTTTACCTTATTTAAAGTGGTCAAAATTGATGTAATGATAACAAATTTTTTAAGTTTCGTTTCATTTGATTATTTATTGTTATTATCCATTATTTATGTGTATACATCTTGTGATTAAATATTTTTGTTTTTAAGCTTATTTGAAGGTACTCAGCCATTTATTGTTGCTGTTTTACCTATTTACCCAATAGACACTATTTATGAATTATTTTTATATTTTTTGTTATTTGAATCTTCAACTTGTATTTTGTATCATTTTGTATCTTTTTTTTTTGTTATTAATTTTTCTTTAATGGCTTCTAGAGCAAAAATCCCTAAATTCAATATACTATTTAGGAAAATGTGGTATTTGGTGATGATACTTATTTTTATTCAAAAATATGTGTGTGTTCTCTGAAATATTATTATATCTCTATGTACGACTACTTTAAAAGTTATTTATTTTTGATTTCTTACACAAGGAAATGGAATCAAGCATATTCCCTATCTATTTTAACCTCTGATCCTTCAAAGCAAATGTCAACAAATAAATTCAACCATTCTTTCAAATTGACGCGGTAACGTAAACTATACGTTGTAAATCCTTTATTGATCTATAAATTTTTTTAAAAATATAAGAAACAAAAAAAAATAGACTGATTGTTTCACAATTATTGTTTGTTTTAAATATTTTTCCAATTTATACTAAAATTAAAATTTACTACTGGCAGCACTTACAATAAATTCTCCACTAGCGTAATTTTATAACTTGAACAAACTTTGCTCTGAAGTAAATTTTCGTAATACACTTCACAGAATTGAGAGTTGTCATATTTGTTAGCATGTGTACAATAAAGGTTTATCCACTCTGCGCATAAATCCGCAAAATACGCTCACATTGTATGGCGACCTTTACTTGTAACTGAACAATTTGATTCAGGAAATTTCTTGTTAAAATAACAATAAAATATTTTTCATTAATTCAAATATGGAGGTACAATGAATTTACATTTGTGGTAAACAGGAACAAAAGTCGTATAATAAAAATTTACGTATAATAAAAAATGAAATCACTTAAATACAGAAGCTACCAATCTTTATAAGACATATCTTCTCGTGACATATTAAGTTTATGTAGTTATTAGTAATATTGTTGTTATTACACCGATTTTTTATAAAGTTGTTTAAATAAAGAAAAAAATATGTTTTATTATACAGCAGACGCTCTGGCAGACAGAGTAGAAAAATGCGCAGACAATTTTGAATAAAATTAAAGTATAATAAATAAATAAATAACCTGAAACTTTATTATTTTTTTACCGAAGAACATAAAATACAGAAATGTAAAAAATAGCTAAAAATGGTGATGTCTTGTCTGGATTTGGTTTGCCGTTGTTTAAAGTTTTAAGTTTCCACTTTTTTTTCTCTTCAATAAAAATAATAAACGTGTACGCAAGATACTTGGGATTATTTAAAGATATCTGAATGCGACAGTTGATGACTTAATTTGCTTTTTTTATATATTTTCGATTAACACTTGTTCCTTATAAGAAAGTCATTCATAAAAATTATATTTCTTTTAATGAAAATAATTAAATTAAATTAGCGATTAAACATAAACAATAATTGTGTAATAAAAAGTTTTTGGCTTAAGGTTCTGTATTATTGATTTTATTTATAGTGTAATGACATATTTATTATTATTGCATGGGAAAATTTCCGTATAAATAAAAATAATTTTGTATTTTTATTTTACTTTATATTTATTGGTTGTCTTTATTACTGCTATTGTAAGTAGCAACTGTTTGAATAGAATTTAAATAACAAAGCAATGTTATCAAAAACAGCCTTTTTTCTTATGTTTAGGAATAATAAGAAAATTGATAAAAAATTTTGAAAATCTTATGCATATAAATGTGTACAATTGCATAACATTCCTACTATGTTTATTGTCATCTATTTCTGAGTGCAGTGACTTGAATGACCACCAATATGTAGTCAATCGCCTAATTAACGTCACCTCATGAAACGTATAGTCAATAGTATACATACTCATTTGAGTACTACATCGCAATTTATAGCGTAAATTTATATAGAAATACCTCCCATATACAAATACAACAAATAATAATAAAATAAAATAAAAATAAATTAATGTAATACAAAAAAAAAACCAAAATAAATAAATTAAGAAGAGAATAGCAAAATAAAGGATAAAAAAAACTAAGAAGCAAACAACATACAAAATAATAAGTTGCGACATCATGTTGTCCAGCATTTCGCACAGCACGAGTAAAAACATTAAAAAATGAAAATATGCTCATAGTATATACTCGCACACAGTTGTTACAACAGAAACAATATATTCGGGATACGTATTGCATTGGAATGTTAATTGCACAAGGTTGATCTCAGCTTATATTTTACATTCATCTTGTTCAAAATCCCTGTATCCAACTAAATTGCAAACATTCAGTTGACCTGTCTTTTTTTTACTTATGATACGTGAGTACACAACGAGACAATGTTATTTTACAAGAAAAAGAACAACATACGTTAAAATATTGTTAGAGCTTTTTGTAAATGTAAATAATTTAATAATAATAATAATAATAATAATAATAATAATAATAATAATAATAATAATAATAATAATAATAATAATAATAATAATAATAATAATAATAATAATAATAATAAAAATCCACTGTTTATATAATGAGAATTTACTTGGTACAATAATAAATATTTATTTATTTTACAAGAAACTCTTAATATGCATACAATCGATATCTACTGCTCCAAATTTAATTTACAAATAAAATATACAGAAATTAGAAAATAGGTATGCTAATGACTTAGAACCACACAAATTGTTTAATTTAATTTACGTGCTTACAAAATTATCACAACAACCTTTTTGACATCTTGACCATTTATAATTATTATATAGTTATAACAAGAAAAATATATAAAATTAATAAATACTATAGATAAATATCGTCTTTTTTTCTTTAATTTAAAAATAAATAAATAAAGTAAAATAGACAACGCATGTGGCAAAGTATTTATAGCAACTATATATATCATGTATATAGGTATATATAGGTATTTACATTTACTTTTATGTATTTTCAAAGATATGAAATTAATATATCAATAACTGTAGAAATGTTTTATTCTTTCATTCATTATTTTCTTTTCTTACGACATTGTCGAGTATCGTGTCGTGCAAGTTTACATTCCAAAAAATTAAATTAGAGAAGAGCTTTTATACAATATTTTTTAATTCCATTGTATGCGGGAGGTAATCTTTTATTTTGATTAAATTTATTCAAATCATCGGTTATTATTTTAATTTTTTTATTTTTGTGAAAAATTATAACATTTATTTTTAATTTTTAAAAGATTTTAACAAATACTTGTATCAGATTCCCTTGGTTAATTTATTTCAAAAAGCTTATATTTAGTGAATTTTTGTAATTTAAATGAATAATAAGCTGTTTTATTACAGCAGCATCAAATATATATTATTATTTTTAGTAAATAATATACTGATAATATTACTATCATTTGATTTTTAGGTACCTAGACGTTTAACTAGTAATAATGCTAAATTTTTGATGATTAAGAAAAATAGTTTTATTTTACATAAAACGTGTTGCACAATCAACAAGAAATAAAAATGAAAAAAAAGAAAGAAAAAAATAACTATCTGACTACCGGTTATTTGCTTTTGCTTTTTATTTTAAAAATTATATTTTATATTAACTAATGCTCTATGTATTTTATATTTTAATGTATAACATGAAATGATTGTTTTATCAATTTTCTTATAGGTACAAGAATAACAGTTAAGTAATTCAATTAAAGTCATTATGTCTGCAATTTATATTTATTTTTATTCTAATGAAAAGATACAAAAAGAATATATCTATAAAGTTATTCACCGCTTTTAACATGTGCACAGTGGAAAAATGAAAGCACAGTAGAAGGCAGCCATTTTGTCTAGCAATGTAAACTTTTAGTTTATTTATTTTTTAATCAAGCATATTCTGTTATTATTGCTATTTATTATTGAAATTGTAAATTCATTTGTTAAGAATGGCAAATAAATGTTATAATAAAGAAATAATAATAATATCCTCGACTTTTCTCAAATAATTAAATTTTTTTTTCTCTACTCAGTAAAATAATTAAAATAATAATGTCCAGTGCGAACTAGATTTTTATTTTCATTTTTATTTTTTTATATTTATTTATTTATTAAATTAAGTTAAGTTCACTGGTGTAGTATTATAATGATTTATTATATGTAATTAAATAATTAAATAATAATAGTAATAAAAGAAAACATAAATAATTTAAATTAATTATGAGCGCAGGTGTGGTTAGCAACAAAATTGTGAAGTAAAATTTTGTTTATTAAAAAAATATATAATTGTTTTAAATAAATTTATATTATTACAAATTTATGATGAAAGTTTTTCTTTAATTATTAATGTAATTAGTTGTTACCGTACATTTAGTACTTGTAAAAGATCAAATTTCAATTATATTCGTGTTTGTTTATATATATAAAAATAAATAATAAAATTTCATCACCAAATGATTAGCATTTTTTATTTTCTTCTTTTAATTTTTATTAACAATCTTGTTTATTTACAAAAAAAAATTAAAGCATTAACCTAGCTAGTCTTTTGTTATATGTAAAAATATTGTGTATATTAAACTTATTGAAATGGTTTTCAAGTGCTCGAAAATGTCACCGAAATCATATACACAAAAAAAAAATATGTTTAAAATAATGGATAATCTGGTGTAACAATTCCGATGCAAAAACGTTCAAAATTATACACTCAGGTGCACGAAACAAATTGTAGAGTCTAATTTATCAGTGATTTCGGGTTTGATTATAATCGGTTTTGTACCCTATCTAACAAATCTAAAGAATACAACATTAGCAAAAAATAAATAGGTAAATAATATAAGATAGGATACAGTTTTAACTGTTTTTTTACTTTTGACCACAATCACTGTTGAAAGGAGATTTCAGAAGTTTCGGTAGTTTCAATTTTTTTGTAATCCCAATCCTTTTAGACAAATTTCCACGAATACCTTTAACATTTCCTCAAATTAATATGTTAGCGTAAACTATTCACAGATAAACTATACGTTTCTTCTGTAAAAAAAAAACTAGCTTAAAAACCTCTCATAACTATGTGACGTGGCGTATTATATATGCGTCTTATACCAACTTATGCAATTTCCATTTTCTAATCATTTGTGCATCGGGGCAAGTTACATATCTATAACGTATCAACTTTATATATTAGATGTATAAATGCATATTTTATTTAAAAAATTCATGAAAATAATAATACATATATATAATTTAAAAAAAAATGTGAAAAATAAATTGCAAATGCATTTAAATACATTATTATTATTAATATTTAATTTGTTTTTTTCTCAATGGGTTTTATTAAATTATGCCTTTAATAAATTGTGCATTTTATTAATTTTATTTATTTACTTATTTGTTAACGATATTTATAAGAATAGACAAATAATTTTTAATTATTTTATTTTAATATATAAATATTATTTGTTTTTTTCAATTGTTTACAGTATTTGCGTGTTAATCACTTTAATTAAAATTATTTTTTATTATTAGCTAATATTTTTCGATTATAGTCAATAAAAAATAAGTCAATAAATTCATCAACAAAATAGCACCTTTCACAGTTTTTATATTTTCGAATACCCACTGTAATACAAGAATAACTACAGAAGAAAAAAATTAATAAAAAATAATAATAACAAAATCAAAGATAATAACAAAATCAAATAAATAAACAGAAATAAAAAATGAATTAATTTAAATAAGAATTTTACTACTTGTTTTCCTTCGCCAAGATTTGTGTTTCGAATTTTATTTTCATTTAAATATTTTATTACTTATCGAGGTGTTGTATTTTTATTTATATAATTTTACTAAACAAAATTACTATTAATTATTATTAATTCACATTTTAGCTAATTTTTATAATTCAGAGTAATAATAATAATAAAAATCATTGGATTAATAAATTTAATATATATAAATATATGTATGTGTATAAATATTATTATAAAGGCAAGAAAAAAAAATTGTGCATAAAAGAATTATGGTTATTATAATATAAAAACAATTTCCCATCTCTCTTATTAATGAGCAATATAATAGAAAAAAACAATAATAAAAAAAGGTAATAAAGAGTGATAATAATTTCTAATAATCAAGCATCAAAATGTAAGATAAAAAGTGTCTTATGTAGATAATGAGTAAAGAATAATAATTTAAACATAGAAGCAATTTATATGATTTATATGTATCTGATTATGATGAAAGAATATTGTTTAATTATTATAACATATTTTTTTATTTCTCTTGTCATCTTTTCTTGTTTCTTTTATTTTATTAATTTATTTGCCTTGTTTATAAGTTTTTTGTTTAAGCTTTAATTTAATTTAAAAATAAAGAGGCAAAAGGTCAAGGAAGTTGAGTTTTTATCGCGATTGTATTTTAAATGGGGAAAACAGAAAAAAATATGGTAGTATATTTCTGCTGTATGGTTTTATCATTCATTATTATCATTTTTCTTCGTATTATTATTATTATTATTATTATTATTATTATTATTATTATTATTATTATTATTATTATTATTATTATTATTATTATTATTTTTATTATTATTATTATTATTATTATTATTATTATTATTATTATTATTATTATTATTATTATTATTATTATTATTATTATTATTATTATTATTATTATTATTATTATTATTATTATTATTATTATTATTATTATTATTATTATTATTATTATTATTATTATTATTATCATTATTATTATTATTATTATTATTATTATGACGTTACCTGAATTGCAATTGGAAAAGGTGTAGACGCCCTTAATTCAAGCAAATTACTTATAACCTTTTTTCCACTTATTCGAAATAATGATAGTAATTGGGCAAGAAACAATGCATACAACTAACATCATTTTGCAAAATATTTAGAAAATATTTTTCAACTAAACGATTATCATTCAACTAACCTTATTTAAATGAAAAATTAAAAAAAGGATTATTATTAATAAGACAATTTTATTTTAATTTTCTTATTTATTATCTTAATTCTTTGTAATTTTTCTTATAATATGTGTTGGAGACAAAAACTGATTTATTTTTTCATCGTAATTCAGCAAAGCTTACCATTTATTTATATTTCAATTAAGAAGCATGTAAAGCATTATTGGTATCATGATAATGATTTTTAGATTCCGTACAGTATTTGCCTTTATTAGAATAAATAGCAATTTTGGAGGAATGAGAATGTTCATAAATCATAGAACAGTTTTAGCAAATTCTTATTAGACAGGACATGATCTTCACAATTTTGTCTGTTAGTTCTTTAAACAACATCTATTGAAGTGATAAATATCATAAAAATATTCAATGCAAAATCTCAGTAGTGTTTTGCATAATAAACAGACTGATTACTCAATAGTAAAAAAAAAAACATATAAATAACAAAAATAATCAACATGTCTAGCAAAATACTATATTTGTAAGAAAAAACGCATTAAAAAATGTGATAAGATCTATTACATTTAGCTTTTAGTAAATAATTAATTAATTTTATTACTATTCTGTTCTTTTTTTCTAGATTTATTGGTAACTACTGTTAATGCTGTATTTGCGTATCAGTTACATTTACTAGGTGCAGACTGCATCATACTATTTTCTAATAAGCAAAATTAAATAAATGAATAAAATAAAATTTTCATAATTAATGAGTTATTTATAATCATGATCAGTCTATTTGAATCAGTTTTAAAAGTGGAATCAGTTTGCAACGAAATTCAATACTTTGCAAGTAGTCATGAAAAACGATTACATCATCATGTGTATGTCGAGGCTATCCAGCTCCTTGACACTACAGATATCGTAAGAAAAATTGAAAGGACTAAACCTTTTGAGCTAACATGGCGCTAATTTATTATCACAAGAAATTAAAATAATATAAGAAAGACGTTAATAAATGTAATATTTATAAATAATATGTACTACACCTTTTCCAATTGTAATTCAGAAAAAGTCAATTGTATTTCAGTCTGATTTACAATTAATCTTTGCAACTTTTCTGTTCACTTTTTAAAACTGAATAGCATGCATTTTAACAAAATTGGCCTACTTGTGTTTAATTTTGGATCTATTTAAATTAAAATACAATCGAATGTTTCGATAGACATTCTTATATATCGCTTTTTTGGTTCCGAAGTTAAGGAAAACAATGGTGAAATTCTCTTTTTATTTTCCGATCTACATTTATTTTGTGTATGCCAACTTTTCTTAAAACGATTTTCGATAACGATATAAGGTAACAAAATAGTTACTCCTCGTTTTATAGCTATTAGCAATTTCATACAAAATTTCATATTTGGGTATTCTTTAAAGATATTAATTGATTTTTTCTTTTAAAAAATAGAGATTTTTCAAATTAAAATTAAATTAATGAAAAGTTTTCATATGAAATTTAAAAACAAAACTTTTCGAAACAGTAAAAATGTTTTTTATTAATAACATTTAAAGAGCGCTGTAACGAAACAGCGTTTTAAACATATGTAAAACAGATATTATTGAAATTTAACGAATAATTATTTTTTAATACCAAGTTTGAGAAAAAAATTTTATTTCATAAAATAAAATAATAATTTATTTTAATAAATTTAAAAAAGAAAAAACAGATGTTCAAAAGCTTCTTAAAACTGTAAATCACTATTTTTGATATTTGATTTGCTTCGATCATCACCTATTTAATACAAAAATATATAGTGAATAATTATTTTTATTCAGAATCATTGTTTATTGGAACGTAGTTCCTTATGGCACGATGAAAAGTATAGGGCTAGCCGAAAAAAAGTGTAACAATTTTGTTGTGACACTTTGCGTTGTGACACTTTTCTTTTTGACACTTTTTGACACTTTTCAACACGACTCTTTTTGGTATAGTGTATGTGCGATCGTATACATAGTCGTATAGTGTATTTGCTTGTTAACTATACTATTTCACTATTTATCGTACATATTAGCTAAAACATAGCTGGATAGTATGTTATGTATAGGTATATATTACTGCAGCATAGGCGTGCGTCGTTCGCTTTAGCCATATTCACATGTTTCCCCATGTTTAATTATAAATTATGATTGAAACGATTTTATACAACAAGAATTTACATAAAATTCTAATATTGGGTGGCGATTTTTTCTGATAAAAAATCAGAGCCATTGACTCAATTTCTTTTGAATAAATTTGATTTGAGAATGATTTAGCACAATACAATATAGATTATATTTTTATAATAATTCATAATAAAATGTTTATTTTCATAACTTTTATAAAAAAAAAATAATTACAATCCATTTAAATATTCTCATACGTTGTTCATTCATTTCATTGTGATTGTTATTTGATGCATCATAAAAAACCAAAGGGACTACGTTCCTACCGGGTGTCTACCGAACATATTTCATAATCAAAAAATTTAAGGTAAATATTTCGCATAACTCAAATCCGTTTTTTTTTTAGTTTATAGTTAAATTTAACATTTTCCTTTAATGTTATTCTTAAAAAATTATAGTTAATTATTTAAAAAATATAATATAATTTTATCAAAAATTAATTATATTAATTTGGTAATTTAATAGTAAGTTTTGCATGATTCTGTTTTATTTATTAATATCAGGTATACTTTTTTTAAACAAGAAAAAACACTAAACATTTGTTAGGATACAATATATAGAAAAAAATATATTACAAACATTTGTTATGATTCAGATGTAAAATTAAACATTTAACATGTTTTCTCAATCATTTTATTAATGAAATTAAACATTTAAAAAAAATAACTAATTTTTTTTTTTTTTTTGTTATAAAGAAATTGACATGTTTAGGAATTACGACGTGAAGTCGACCTGTGAATAGCTTTGAGCTACCATGTCAATTTATAGGATGGGATGTAAGATATTTGTGGACATTGGTTTTAAAGGATTGGATATTAAATTGGTTTGGGAACGCACACGCTGGTAAGGCGTTCCATTTCTTTGCTGTACGAGTAAAGAAATCGTTTTGGAACTTCGATGTTCTTACCGTACTTAGAGTTACCGCTCGACCGTGGGTGGTAGTACCAGCCCTTGTTTCCCGTAGACGTTTTTCGCGCGAAGGCATTATTTCGGAGACCTCTTTCGAACAATGCCCGTAACTATATTTATAAAAAATCGTAAGGTCCGCTACGTTCCGACGATGCTTGAGCGAGTCTAATTTATTCGTAATTTCGGGATTATTTATTTTTCGAATGGCCCGGTTTTGTACCCTATCTAATAAATCTAAGGTGGTCTTTGCCGCAGCGCCCCATACATGACAACAATATTTCATACACGGCCGTATGAAAGATTTATCAATGAGACAGAGTTGCTGCGCGTTAAAAAATGACTTGCAACGATACAAGAAACCTAATTTTTTTGACGCTTGTTTCGCGATACTCATGACATGGTCATGCCACAACAGATTTGATGAGATATTTACACCAAGAAGACGCACCGATGACTCTTTTTCTAGTAGAATTGAGTCAAAAATTATATTCTCGTTTTTATTTTTATGTTGTAGCCGCGATATCTCACATAGTTGTGTTTTAGACGCGTTAAATATAACCGAGTTTTTCTCCCCCCATTCAATTATCCTACACAGATCCTTATTCATAGATGAAACTACTGTTTCCCTTTCCATTTTTCTCACCTCGGTATTTTGCGAGGAATAACAGTGAGTGGCATGAAGAGTGCTATCATCAGCGAAACTATGAATCGGATTAATTGTCGACTTTAATAAGTCGTTTATGTATAAGATAAATAGAGTTGGTGAGAGATACCGATCCCTGTGGTACCCCAGAATTTGTACGAAATTCACTTTAGAAGGTACCGTCTACTACAACGCGGAAACTTCTATTGCCTAAGTAGCTTTTTAACCATCGGATAGTTGTATCATGAATCCCGTATGACTCAAGTTTTGCAAGGAGATTATCGTGCCAGACTTTATCGAATGCCTTAACAATGTCAAGTGCAATGGCTAATGACTCGCCGTGCTTTTCCATTGCACTATTCCACTTGTGAGCGACATATGCTAACAGGTCTCCAGTGGATCTTTTAGATCTAAAGCCGTATTGGCGATCATCCACTATTTTAAAGTCTTCGATATACTCCTTGATGTTGTGATTTATGTAACGTTCGAACACTTTTGCGATGATTGGAATAATGGCAATTGGCCTATAATTGACTGGGTTTGATTTGTCACCTTTTTTTGGGATTGGGTGCACATTAGCGGTTTTCCAGGAATCTGGAAATATTCCACTTTTGTGCGACATACAAAATATTTTTGTGAATACAGGAGCGAGTTCAGATGCGAAGGTTTTTAAAATAATCATTCATTTTAATCTTTATTCCAACATTATTTCTTAAAAAATTAAAATTTAATTCAATTAAATTTAGACAGTTATTGTAGGATATAATTATTATTATAAATATATTTTTTATCAGAGGTTTTTACAAGCTTAATATTATGTTTAATTCTCTTTAATTTCCTGTCCCAATAGTGATAACTGCTTTAAAAACTGTTTGGCATTGTTTAACGTGGATGCACCATAAATAATCCGTTTGGTTGTTGTTGCAGTCTGTTTTTGCTTTATCAAGAAATAAAAAAATAATCTAAAAATTTAAAACTAATATTACTCATTCGAGATCTCACCTTTATAAATTCAACTAAATTTTGATATTCAATATAATTACCACCACCAACAATAAATAACACTGCATCCTGAAATGGTGCACGATTTTTTGGTATCTGATCAGCACCTTTTAATAATTTTGGATCTAAATATAAATAATCATCGGTATCGTTATTGGTACGACACTCCATTAGTTGTTCAGTAATTTTTGTTACTGGTAAATTCTTCAAGAGACCAAAAAAAAAAAAAAAAGAAATCAAATATAATCCGAAAATTATGTAAAAAACGATAATAAACTGTTTTAAATAATATTTACGTGTCTTTTAACAACCAGATTCTTAACACCTTCCATAACAAATGATGAACCCTGTGAGACTAATTTTGAAAACATAGAAACTGTTTTAGTGCCACCACCCTCATATGATTGACTAGCTGTTGTCGTTCTGCACATTATACTCCTATAAATCAAACCATATACAAATTTAAAGAGATAAAAATTAATAAAATTTTAACAAAATTAAAATCAACGTACTTCCATCGCTCTAAATATGGTAAGGGTGATAAATCACAACCAGCTTCTGATAAAATTTGTACATATTTTGAATATTCTGTGTCTGGTATAGGTGTGCAAATATAATAGATAATAAAAAGCCTCATTTTGTCATCGGTAGTACCAAATTCAGGATCACGTAACAGCTCGGTCAAGGCACGATCTAATGCCGATTTCGACATAATCTTCTCCTCTAATTCAAAAAATGAATCTAACCGTCGCAATTTTATATAATTTAATATTGATGTCGCGATTTTTGTGTGCATATCAATTAGGCGCTTCTTTTCCATTAATTGCGGTAATGAATTGACAGCATTTGTAAGACGAGCTGTATTATCATTAACCATTGAGAAAGCAACGTCACTTTCTCCATCGATCCCCATTGATGTTTTTAGCTTTTTTATTTCATCTTCTGACGATCGATACTGTTCAAGTTCTTCTTGTATTGCCTCCGCAACTGTTGGAAAAGGACTACCTTTGTGATTAGTCCAGAAGCGATCACGTGAATCTAAATCACAAGACTTCATTTTTGGTTTTGCACCACTACCAGTTGATTTTTCATCATCCTCAATCACAACTCGATTTAGTGCTAAATCTAGAACATCGTGCGTCAACGCTTGATATGTCCACGTATGATGTAAAGGGGTCGCCAAATCAACATTACGATCCAATAAAATTAAGACGGGACGTTGAAAACTAAAGGCACCCGCTTGTGTGGCATCCACATGAAATAAATTATTTCGTGCATCCCATAAATTTTCGCGTAACTTCTTTTCTAATTTTCGAGCCACCATTTCGGCAGCGGAATTTTTCAGACACCTGATAATTGGTACATTGCCAAGTGTTACAAATACAGAAAATAAACTATCTACAATACTATCCATTATGCTCTCCATTTCGTAATCCTTTGTGTTTGCACGATTAATCGCTAAAAATAAATAATTTATTATTAATTTTAAGTTTTCGTCTGTGTTAAACGAAGAATTACCGTAGTACGATAACGATTCGCTGTTTTGATGTTTTAAAACAAACATATCATCCTCCAATGTTATAAAATTTAAATATTGATCATAAACTTTATGTATATTTGCAACACAGTTACCCTGTAATGCAGCCGATGCCAAATCTTCTAATTTCTGACGTGATATTGGTGATAAAAAATTTAAATTATATACATCATACAAGCCATTCTGAAAATCTTGACTTATGCGACCTAAATTTTCTTCCGTTGGTGAACAAAAATAAATTGCTGGCACATCAGGTATTGCATCTCGATCTGAATGTAATTGTCTGTTTTTAAATAAAAGAAAATAAAACAATAATTGGAATTGCATGTGTCAATGATTACTGGACATTTGTACACGGTAATTGCTTACACATGAAGGGTGACACCCATTTCACGAAGCTCTCGTATTGATATAATAGGTGAAATAATGTCCTGACCAACACGATCATAGATTAAAATTTTCCATACTGGCTCAGCTGCTAATGTTTTCATTTGTGGTGCATTTAAATTCAGCATTTGCTTAATCGCATCTACAATTGTAATATATAAAAACATTTTAATGATTTGACACATCTATAAATTATTACATTTCAAGTTACTTATTTGTCTGTCACGTAAACTAGCCATAATAAAACTATATACTCAATTAATTAAATAGATAACTATTAAGTTTTACCATATAAATGTATAGTTTTTTTTTAATATTACTTAAACTAATATTTATAAAACGGAGAAACAAAAATAATATCTACAAATATTGTTTAAAGTTGCAGCAAGTTTCAGTAACCGATGACATTTCTCAATAAGTAAAAAAAATAGCTGTCAAAATTTACAAGAGAGACACGTGTATGAAATAAAGTTAGCGGCATTTTATAGTATCTTTGATTTCGAAATTATATAAGCTGGCTTATGCCTTGTTTATAATGACACCGTGCTACACGCCACAAATTCAAAATTTTCGAGTTAAGCCGTGAGCCACAGTTGCCATTATGACTTTCTATTTAAAAGTGGTTCCTATAGCAGCGCTTTGTGGTGTGGCGTCATAATAACTAAGGCATAAGAGCAGTGTTTCTCAACGTGGGGCGCACGCCCCACAGGGGGCAATAATCAAAAATATTATATAACAAGTACAAATGAAATTTTTTACAGAAATAAAATTTAAGGAAAAAATATGAGTCGTAAAAAATTATTAGAATTATCTACCATAAATTTTATTTTTATGTAAAAACGTATAAAATTAAAAAATATTTCGCCTATTCTAAGCACTAAATTCGATTGTAAAGTGCTATTAAATGCTATTAAAACAAATGCTAAAGGAGAGAGGCTTTTCAAGCTTTTTTGTGAGGAGCAAAATTCAAAACATTGAAACTTTTACTTCACACTGAAGTAAGATGGCTATCGAAAGGCAACTGCCAGATCAGATTTGAAAATCTTAGTATTTTTTTAAGTGACAAACCTGAAATGAAGTATCTGTTAACGGCCGATGGTAAAGCATATGTAAGTTATTTAGCTGATACCTTTGAAAAACTAAATATATTAAATCAACAACTTCAAGGAAAAAATAGAACTCTTGTTGATGCCAAAGCCAAAGATATATTTGGTTTCACTACGTTTATTGAATTATGCCAGAAATATGTATGCGAGAAAAATTTTGATAAGTTTCATTGGCTCCAAAAATGTGAATTGACTGATACCGCTATAGTTGTTATTGTCGACCATTTAAAAATTCTATCATATGATTTTAAAGAAAGATTTTCTGTTTTAAAACTAATTGATTTTCCAATTTGGATGTTGCAGCCAATGGTAGTGGATTTGTCTGGTATTTCAAATATGCAATACCAAGTTGCGGAAATGCAAAACGATGAGTCAATTAAAACTTAATTTAATATAAAAGGAGCAATGGCAATGTCACGAAACAGAAGCGAAATGTCCAAATTTAACTAAATGTGCAAAAAAACTATTGTTACCGTTTCCATCTTCATTATTAACATAATGTGGTTTTAGTGCCTTAAAAATTCTTTGTAACAAGCATCAAGCGCAAGGATCCCATTAAATTTAAAATAAATAAATAATTACGTATCATTATAATAGTATAGAAAAATCTTTCAATACAATCTTACATTATTCCGTACTAGAATTTCAGTGCTTCATAATATGTTTTGAAAATGTACTTGTTGTGTTTTTTCAGCAATTTCTCCCTTAAACATATTATTTAAGTCCCTTCAGGGAACAATTACACTTTCGAATATATAAAATTATGTATGTTACATACGGGAGGCATGGGAATGTTAGAAAGGCTTTGGTGGGGCATGGCACAAAAAAGGTTGGGAAACACTGCATTAGAGCTTTATTCTATATATTAAAATTTTACTCAATTGATCCCTTATTTTAATAAAATAAATGATAAGGAATAAGAAAAGATAATCAAATAATTTGTTATGTTTACATTAATTAGTTTTTTAATTCGATTTTATATATTAGGTCACACAATTAGAGGCCAAGTTTTACGTATTTAATGCACAGAGTGTTATAATTTTCAAACTATACCTTTGCTATATTATCATTGTTTATTAGTATTATTGCAGTTAACATGCACATCGTTCTAGAAAAGCCAGAATAATGATTTTGGCCTCATTTGAAAGATATTAATTTCTAGATGAAAAGTCCTTAATCTGGAAGAAAATTCCACCGGCTATTCCACAATCTGAAGAACCATTTAAATTATAAGGTCATTTGAAAACGATAAAACTCTATATTTTTTCATTATTTTATAATCTTATAATAATATAGCAAAAAAATTAAAATACAAAAAAAACATGTATTATATTATTGATAATAGAAAATTATTAATAAAAATAATAATTTATTGGAGAAAAATCTGCAAAATGACATTAAATATTATTTTGGCGGTTTTTTAGAAAAAAGTTTTACTATTTTTCGTTAACGCTATATGAAAAATCGAAAAAATTTAAATGAGAAAATGTTATTTCAATAGTTTTAATAAGCTTAATTTTTTTTTGCTTAAATTCCGGTCGAATGCTGGTGAACTGTGCGTTTTCAAATAACCCTATAATGTAAATGGTTTTTCAGATTGTGGCAAAATCAGTGGAAATTTTTTTCATCTAGAAATCAATATCTTTCAAATGAGACCAAAATCATTATTTTGGGTTTTCTGGAACGACTTGCATGTCAAATGTGATTTTACCAGTTTTTGCGTAATAGTACTTACTCTAAGGAATTTGTAACAAATTTACGTGTACCAAAGGGCTCGGTTTTTTTTACCCAATGATTATCCTATAAATAAACGATTTGTTAAAAGCAACAACAAACCCAATTAATAGCTTCGATGATGACAGTATCCTCTATAGAACTCATTGCTATCATAATATCTAGCTTTAAGATTGATCATCGTAATTCATAGGCATGCCAATTTTTTCACAAAAAAAAAAATTTTTTATTTTATAATATTATTATATACAGCCATTAATCTATTTACGCGGTTTCAATTTACGCGACTTTCTTTACGCTAAACACATCAGCCACGCAAGTGGGGATACGAGTATATATATATATATATATATATTGGTTTTTATAAATTTTCGCAAAAACTAATTTAATGAACATTAATTTTCAATATTTTCTTTTATTATTTATCTTAATAAATAAATTAAATATGTTTTCTTTGTGTTACTTTACAAATTAATAAATTTATTCATTTTATTAATTAATAGTATATTATACCACAAGTGAGTAAAACTAGTTATTATAAACGAGAATTTAACATTGCGAAACGAGCGACAGCGAGTGGAGTAAAAATTCGAGTTTATAATAAAATAACGATTTACCCACGAGTAGTATACTATGTTTTTTCAAATAAAATTGAAAAGTTTGAAAACAATTAAAGACATATTTTTTATGTGAATAGAAGATATGCCTACTAGATTGTAATACAAAAATTTCAACTGTGAAATGCTTAATAGCATATTATTTATTAGATTCAAAAATATGCCTACTACAAGTGTGGTGTAATGAATGTATGAAAATTCATTATTCAATACATTTAAGCAACGCGATTGGTTCGTTTTAATCATACAGTGGAATAATTAAATTTCATATATTCATTATTCCACTAGAGAGTAATGAACATCATTATGCTACGAAATATTGATAAAGTTTACTTTTTTCAATCCAATTAGAAAAAATTATTTTCTTCAATATATTTTGTGTAAATAAAATTACCGTTTTATTGTTTATTTTGCAATTAAAAACAAAATTATTTTATTAAGCAATTAAGAAATTTTTGCTTATTAATTTTAATTAGTCATCTATTAATTTCATTTTTATTTAATTATAATTTGTATTTTTTGTGTGGCCAATAAGGCACAATTTGTTTTAATCCCTTTTATTTTTAATTATTTAGTTTTATTTAAATTTGGCTTTGCTTAATTTTCTTATTTAATACTCAAATCGTTAATTAACAACACACAAAAGGCATTATTACTTTAATTAATTTGTTTTAAATTTTTGTAGATTTTTAATTATTACAATTAATTACATAAAAGACATTTGATTGGCATTTATTT